>JAPMOR010053881.1:260149-310517 GCA_026543865.1 Argiope aurantia
TTTCCTCACTGCAGGGTTCTTTTGATAGTGGGTGTATGCTGTAAAAACACAATCAGCAGGCCTTAGTAGAAAACAACGACGTTTATTTACACGAAGACCCTAATACAAAGACGACGAGTAAACAGGCGACAAATATTTGCAGCAGAGACGAACATAGGACAGCACACAGTAGCACACTGCAGACGACAGTAGCCGACAAGTGGTAATCGTTCACAGCACACAGAGCGGCCAGACAGAATCCAGCAGGAGAGGGGATCCTCGAAGCTTCGCTCTACGGTCTCTCCGAAACGCTGAATTTCTCGCTTTAGCTGCCGACTCACTACTTCTCACAACTGGCTACTACACAAAAGATATGACGCTGCTTCCACAGTAGACAACAGGACTCGATGCTCACAGCAGTTCAGCACTTCACTGTTTATTCACAAATGAGGAAATGTTTTCATGACTAATTTATTATGTATAGATGTTGTACGGTATGAGGAAAGGGAAAGAAGCAACTGATAATTAAATTTTATTGATGATATTTCGCGTTAAAATAAAAAAAAGTACGATTTGTGCGTAATATACAAATAAACAAAAAATGTGATTTCGTGGATAGAAATGAGTTTTAATAAGATATATGGTTTCCCCTGACCGAAAGCAATGTTGCACACATCGACTCATTGAGATTATCAATAAGGAACTGGGGAATTCGCTTCCATTCCTGCAGAAGAAAATTATCCAGCTGCTGTATTGTTTCTAGAGGTGATGAGCGACTAGCAATCCTTCTCCTCAGAATGTTCCGAATGTGTTATATTAGGTTCATATCTGAAGGAATATGCTGGCCAATCCATTCGAAGAATTCCTTCGTCGCAAAGAAAATTGTTCACCAGCTGAACACGATATAGCCTAGTGTTATCAGCCACAAGAATGAATTCATTCTCGATTGCAGCAGCGTAATGGACTGCAACAGGTCTGAGAATGTCATTCCTATATTGCTAAGCCATTAGTGCTCTATTTCTGATAATGTACAGGTCGGCACGGCTATTAATACAAATACCGGCTCAGAACATTACTCCGCTTCCACTAAATCGAACACTTTCATGCACAAATGTAGGTTTATTCCGAGGTCCAGGTTCTTTCCATATGAGAATCCGACTATTGTCAGGTTGCACACTAAAGTGGGACTTGTCCGTGAAGAGTACATTGCTCCACTCATCTCGTCTTCATCTGAGATATTCTTGTGTCCACCTTCTGCGGGCAGCACGGTGAGATTTTATTGAAACACAAACCATAGATCTGAGAGCATAAAAAAAACCATATTGCGTAGTTGGTTTCGAATAGTTTGAGTCGAAACTCTGGTATCAATAGTGCTCTGAAGGTGCTCTTGCAACAAAGTGGCATTCATAGTGCGGTTTCTTTTGGTGGTTAATCTTCATTTTGTGTTGTCGCAGGCGTACGACCTTGTCCTGATCTTCGGTGAACACTTCCAGTTTCCAAAAACCGATTCCATAGTCGGGAATATTCCTTTGAGAAACTCCTAAATGCTTTCGCGAGAACGGATTGTGTTTGGCCCGCCTATAATTGCCCTCCAACCAACCGCTTCATTTAAGTCATGTTGCTGAAACATAGCATTCACTATTATAAAACATTCAATACGCATCATTTTTTTAAAAAAATCTCCTCATACTGAAGGAATGCCGCAGGTTGCTGTTCATTGCCAATTTAAAATGCGTAGTTTTCTACATCACAGATTTTTTTTTTTTTTGCATATTCCCAACTTTGTAAACATAATAAATTTCTTTTTGAACCTCTTCTTTTTCAATTTTGTTAAAAAAAAGTTGTCTTTTACGTAGTTTCGTACTGAACTCACAATATCCCTTAGTTATTTTGAGCGACCAGTGTATTTCTTGTCAGTTCTACGGGAAAAAAAGTAATCTTGCTTTGGCCATATAACATTATATATATTTAAAATTATTCATATTACAGCTGGAGTTTAATCAAAGATTTTTAATTTTGTTGTATTTGATTGTAATTCATTCGTTGGTAATTTAGAACAAAATGAAGACATAATTTTGTTTATTGATAATTTTAATTTTTACTTTTTAAAAATTTATTTGGATTTTTTTTCCTTTTGAGATATTTCTCATTATAATTGATAAGTTTATTTCTCCAAATTTTCTTTAATTAGCCAATTTCAGCCTCTTGGACTTTTTTGTATTTTGATGTGTAGCTGAATTGCGTAACTATAAATGTGAAATCAGTGTTATTAAGATTAAGATTTAAAGCTTAAAGATTTTTTTGTTTACTTTTAATTAAAGAAAATTCTTTTTTTAAATTGACTTCAAAAATTAGAAGGACTATTTCTTTGCTTAGCTACATAATGTTTGGTATGTCGATGGAATATGCCTGAAAATTTCATTTTTCAGCCTTCATTTAAATATTTATATCTGAGAAGTTTAGAAAAATTTCTTTTTACATACTTTAAAAAAAAATAATCAGCATTGATAAGCTGAAGAAATTTTTATCATATGTGTCAATAATGAAAATTATTTAATCATTACAATGTTAGTATAATTTGTCACTTAATTTGCAAAAACAGTGTTATTATTTATATGCATTCCAGATTTAGATCTCATAGCTTTAACTTAAAAAAAAAAATTGCTTAAAAAACTGAGTGCATCTTTATAATGTTTCTTGAAGATACATAGTTTAACCATTATGAAATATTCTTTAAATGTCAATATAAACAAGATCAGCAATTTTCATATTGATTTTTGCTTTTCTTTCTTTGCAGGAGGAAGGTTAAGGAACTTCTACCTAATATTTCTTCCCCCAAAATCCTTGCACAGTATGCTAAAGCGCAAGAAGGGGATAGTAATTATGCAGAAGCTGCACAAGCATATGAAAATGCTTTTGAATATGCAGATGCAATAAGGCAAGTTTTAGTATCACTAATGCCAAGAAAAGAATAGCTGCTTTAATATGTAGTTATTTGTTTTTATTTTATAATTTTAAATGTTATAGGATTTATTTGGACCACTTAGGAGATCCTGATTCAGCTGTAAGGATAGTGAAAAACTCCAACTCTGTGGAAGGGGCACGGATGGTTGCAATGTAAGATTTGTTTTTCCCATATTTAATTTCAGAATGTGTATAATAAGTATTTAATTAGTTTATTTTGTGCTATAAGTTTTCTTGTTTAAATTATTTGATTTGCTTAGTTAATTGCATTATTAATTTTTTTAATTTTGCCACTTTTATGAGGTTTCAAACTATAAATTACTTGTGAAGCTTATGTTTCAAATAGTCTCCTATTTAAAACTATCTAAAAAGGGATATAATTTGCTTAAAAAAAGCTATTCACAATATACATTACTTCTCTACTACTAATAAAGGAGAATATATGTATTTGGTATCCAAAGCAAACTGCTAGCACTATGAAATTTGATATAAATATATTTTCGGATGTGATATGTATTGTTTAGGGCTATTTTTTGAAACTTCAATTAATCAAAAAGTAAGCAAAACATTGGTATTTTTTCTTTGATTATTAAAAAAATATATTATAACATGAAATTTTTAAAAAACATCTTTACTATAATGCCAGTTGATTTTTTATACAGATTTTTCTCTAATTTTAAGGAATTTTTATTTATATTTTATTACAATATTTTTCATTATTGCATTAAAATTGAAATCAGTTTCATTGTAAATAATATATTTTATCCAGAGATTTCTTCCATTATTGATAACTAAAGTATAGAGATATTTGAAATGTTTTCTGATTTGAAATGAATGATTTTTTCAGGTTTTTTCAGTATCATAATGATAGTGCTTCTGCTATTAAATTCTTGGTAATATCAAACTGTCTTAATGAAGCTTTACAAATGGCACAAGAGACAGATAATATGGAAGTGTATGCTGATGCCATCGGTAATGACAGAGATCCATCTGATTTCATCAACATTGCTGTTTATTACGAGACAAAACGAAATTATCTACTTGCTGGAAAGTATTTTACGCTTGCCCAGAGGTATAAGAAGGTTCGTAACTAAATATTAGCATATGCGTTTTTTTATTCGTTTTTGTTGTACATAAAATATTAATCTTACTAATAAATTTAATGTATGTAATTTGTCAACTTTCAGGCTGTGAAACTTCTTCTAGATGTATCTGGTCAAGATGAAGACAAAGCTATTGAGCTTGCTATTCAAGCAGCTGGAGAAGCCCAAGATGAACAAATAACCAAACAACTAGTTTCCCATATAATGGGAGAAACAGATGGAACAGTGAAGGTTAGTCTCCCCCTCCTTTTTTTAAAGTATTAAAATTTCAACAGAAGGTATATTTTTAAATAGACAGAAATAGTGAAATGGGAATTTTTCATTTTAATTAGTATCATCCTTTAATTAGTATGCTATCTATGTTACATCATGCATGGTAAAAGTTTGACTGATGAATTCTGTGTTGTTTGCTTCCATTATGAGAGGAGTTTTGAAATATTTATCTTATTACAAAGTTATTCTCTACAGTTTTTCATTTCAATAACTTTTGGATTTGCATAACTTTCACTTCTTGCTTCACTTTTGCTTCTTGAAAGAAGCAAAATTCTAGATTTTTTTTATTTTACCCCTTAATTATTTTATATTAGTCATTTTTTACATTTTCCACCATTACTAAGATTGCTTTCACAAACCTCCAACTGATCCATTGTGTAACCTTGGGCACATATACTAACAATGAGAAAAAATCACTAATGTATATATGAGGATAAAAAATAATTGTTCATTGTGTTATGGAATGTTGATGTGGATTATCTTTAAAATATTAATGACAATTTTCAACATGATCAGTTTTGAGTCTTATACAAAGTGGTCAAAATTAAAACACCCATACTTTGAACTCTATATATAGCAAACTACTCAGTGTAAAGGCTCCAAAATTGTTGAACATACTATTCAAGACATGGGGAAATGGATTACACAAAAAAATAATTAGTTTCAGAAATACCTATAGATGGTGCTGTACAACAGAAAATATGCTAAAAAGAAAAATTATCACACACACACACACAACACCCATGAGGTATGGTATTTTTCTTTTTTTAATTTCTATTGCTGATACGGAAAAAAAAATAATAAAAAGAGTGAAGAAACCGAAACTGTCATTGTAACTGCTATTTAGCCCTCTAAGCATCAAAATTTACATAAAACCTTCGTTTGCTACTACTGTTTTAAGCATAAAAATGATAAATCTGGGAAAATGTCAATCTTAACATGGCTTTGCGCTTTGCTTGTAAAGTTGTTTTTATGAATCAGAAGAAATGTTTCAGCTCACCTCGAGAGTTTCGTCAACTTGAGAATTTACGCAAAAGACCAGGAGGTACCAAATCATGCTCTAAAATTTTGCTGTACCCCTAATGCAACAGCACCAATGTCCTGATTCAATTACTTTTATGCAAGATGAAACACCTCCACACATTGGACTCTTGTGCAGCAATTTCTTCGGCAACATTTAGCACGTTTTCTGCAACCTAACTATCTTGTTCTGGGGACACTTAAAAAAATCTTGAAAGGTAGTATCACTCTGCATGCAAGAAGCATCTCAATCGACTAATTACGATCCATAGTTGGAAAAGCTGACCACAGAATGCAGATTTTCCATCTAGAAGAAGGGAACCATATTGAGCAGTTTTCTTACATCGATAATTTTCTTGTGATTGAATATTTAATACGTTCAAATAAAATGTATTGCAGATGTGTATTTTGAGTCTGTTTAACATATTTTTTGTTGTAAAACGCCATCTATCGGAGTTTCTGGATTTTTTTTTTTTTTTTACATAATCCATTTCCCCATGTTTTAAATACTATATTCAACAATTTTGGAGTCTTTACACGGAGTAGTTTGCTGTATAGAAAACTCAGAGAATGGATATTTTAATTTTGACCATCTTGTATACTGGGTGTTCAGTAATAAAGATATCCAAAAATAGTAAATTGTTTGACCACATTACATTCTGTAGGAGCTCTTAGTCAAAGTTTTGGAAACTTTTTTCTTTTTCAAATTTCTCAAATCAGATATTTATTATTGATTTTAATTTAATATTAATGTAAGTTTAAGTAATAAATACTGCAATAAATTGAAATATTTAAACATTTAATTGCATGCCACCTGCAAGAAAAATGACTTCATTATCTCACATTTAAAGGTGATATTAAACAATTTTACAAAAAATGCTGTTTATAATCTACTCAAAATACTTAAATACAAAGATTTCCAAAATTTTTGACTTTTGGTGGCTATTACCTAGCTATAAAAAAAGAGAAATTTGCATTAGAATTTGAAAATATGAAAGAAAAATATAATAATACTATAAAATCTAAATGCTACTTGATTTTAATTTGTATTTGAATGTATGGCCCTTGTAAATCATGTGAAAGCACAAAATTGGATTTACTTGAAATTACTGAGGGAAAAAATTGTTACCTTCTGACATTGTAAGGTTATAGAATTCCTAAGCAGTTGGTATCTTTGCCTATTTAAGAAACCACCTGGAGGACTAATTAGCAAACAATCAAACAATAAGCGATCTATTACCATTTGGACATCTGTAGTGCTACTAATTGTGAAAGAAAGAAGGTTGATGAATTTCTGACTTTAAAGCTGCAGATATACATAATTAATCTCATTTCAATGTGAAGCATTTATTTTATGTGAGAAACAGTAGGTTTTTGTTTAATATGTCTCTTTGAAACTTAATGACAAATGATTTTGTCAAGATAGTAAATGTATCAATATTTTATTTTTTGTGCTAAAAAAATTCTTTTCAAATTGTATTACTAATAAATATCATAAAATGTCATTTTTAATGGATTTGATGAGAAGCCTATATTTATATTTTTATGCATTTTAATAATGTATTGCTGTGCTTGATTAAGAACTTTAGTCTTCATAGGCATGATTTTTTTTTTAAATTTAGGATCTACAACACATCTATCATCTCTACATTTCTTTAGGACAGATTAAAGAAGCAGCTAGGATAGCTGTCATCATGGCAAACGCAGAACAAAACTCGGGTATAATTTTATGATGAATTATTTGTTGTAATCTTTAAAAACTTGCACAGGAAATAACAATTTCTTATTTTACCAATATTACTAATTTTATATATTTTTGGAGTTAATTTTAACAAATAATCATTCATCATAATTAGTTTTTATTAAAAGCTGCAAATGAGAAATGTAAATTTTTTTTGTAATGTTTGTGGAAAATGGGGATACATTTTTTTTCAGATTATCAATTTTATTATTTATCTTATTTCTACATGCAAAAATTTCATTGCTTAGCATAATTAAAAGGTAAAATATTTATGGCACTGTTTTATTATTAACTTGATAATCATTCATATTTATCTTATGCACTATATATCAATGTTTAAATAACAAATGAGATAAGCATGGAATTTAAATGCTATTATTCCCATTTAGACAAAGTGGATATCTTTTAAAACTTTCACTTTTACCATTATAGATGCTGATAAGTAATTTTCAATTGTAAAAGATTAGTTTACAACTGCTGACTGTTACCTAACAGTTTTAATTATAATAATGTATTTGAGATAAAAGATAGTTTTCTCACTGTGAATTATTCCTATACAGGTACATATAAGAAGGCAAAACTGCTGTTACTGGGCATGTATGCAAAATTAAAGGAAAAAGGTATGCAGATTCCAATTGGAATGTCCCACAGTCTGATGCTACTACACAGTTACAGTCTTGCTAAGGTGACTTTCACTTGGAATTTTACTTTAATTCTTTTCAGTTTTCTGGTATTTTTTGCTTTTTAGCCGGGTTGTTTTATAAATGTCAATTTTTTAGCTGCATATGCAAAGGGGAGATCATATGAAAAGTGCTAGAATGCTCATCAGAGTTTCAAATAATCTGAACAAATTTCCACGCCGTAAGTAAACAATTTTTTGGATGACTAATGAATGATTACAAGAAGTGGACTGCTTCATTTAGTGAATATTATTCAAAATTTTAAAAGCATACATTACACTATAACTCAGGACATACATGTTTCTGATTTTTATAGTACTTTTTTTTATGAATTTGTAATATTAATCATTTTTATACATTTTTAGTACAATAATATTTTGCAGAATGGTTAATGGTATATTTTTAGAAATATGGTATTAAAGTATTTTTTTTTAAATTATAAGACTTTACTTCAAACTAATCTGCATGTTTTGTAGCAAAGCTACCATGTATTAGAATTTAACCATAAATGATTAACAACTATTAGTACCTTCCAAAAATATTTACATTATTTTTATATTATCTATTACTTTGTATTGCCATTATCAATATTTTCTGATCAAAATTTTTAAAAAATAATTCACTAACATTTGATATACTAACATTTTTAAAATATCATTCTACATATACTTTGCATTATTTTTACTAATATATTTGTATTAATAATATACTGCTAGCATCATTTATCATCCCAAGAAGCATTTAAAAAAATTATTATTTGCTTTTCACAGATGATGTCCAGATTTTAACCACCACTGTGTTTGAGTGCCAAAAGGCTGGTCTGCACGTATCTGCTCATAAAGCGGCTGTGATGCTGATGAGACCAGAATACAGATCGAAACTCGATCCGAAATATAAAAAGAAGATTGAAAATGTTGTAAGGTTAGTTAAATTTTTCCCCAGGCTTTGAGAAGTAAACTGTTTATAATATGGTTTTTAACATACTTTAAAGACTAATAATGCCTATTTTCTGTATGGAAGATAAAAAGAAATTATTATTCTGGAAAATAAATTTACTAAATTGTTGGCTTTAGCTTTAATATGATATTTTTATTTTTAAATGAGAATGAGTATTTGTATTAAGGGTTTAGATCAATGATGGGCAAGTTAAGCTTGTGGAAACTTAGTGCTATTTGACCTACCATAGGCTATTTGACCTATCTTATTGAGTTTTATAATAACTTGCATTCATCCACCAATTTTTCGGTCTGCTCATTCTTAATTTAGATTTATTTTGTTAAATCTTCCATAGCATTATTGAGTAATATTATAGTAAAGTAGTCAGTTGATTTTTGACTATATCAAATAATATTATTAGTATAGTCAACAATTAGTTTTCTTAGTTCTTCAAACTACACTATAAGATTGCATCACAAATTTGTAGAGATTTTGAAATTTTAGTTTTGAAAAAAGAAACAGAATAGTTGTTAAAATATGTGTTTCACCATTTTTGTTGGTTAGTGGAAAATTAAAATTTTGAATTTGAAATTGTTGGTTCATATTTTTTTAGGATAGAAGAAAAACTGGAAAAATATGCACACATTTCAAATGAGTTTTTTGTCATAAATTATTTTTGTGTAAATATCATCAATATAATGAGTTGCTAACTTTTATATTATGTCTAAATTCAATTAATTTAAATTTTTATTCCTCATTTTGAATAATCTGTATTCATAAATGAGAAATAATGTATCTTATTTTGGAAGATTTATTCTATTAAATCAAATATTATCTTTGTTATAATTTCTGTCATTTTTTTACAGATTAATGTTATTATCTATATCTTAAATTTGTTTATATTCTTTGCTTTTAAAAATCATTTCCATAGTTCTCAAGAGTATACTTAAATGTTATTTTTTTCAATCATTTCAAATGCAATATTATTGCAGGAAGCATCAGAAGATTGAAGAGGAGGAGCTAAATATGCCTTGTCCTTACTGTGATGCTGAAGTACCTCAAACTACTTTATATTGTGAACACTGCAAATACAATTTACCATATTGTATTATTACGGTATGTTAGTAGCAATATAAATTAGATAACGAATGTAGATAATTTCTAATACAATTTCATCAAACCATTTTTTATCACAAAACAATAGATGACTTCTCATTTGCTTTACAATTTCCCTAAAATTTTATTTGCCATATTTGTTTAAATGAGCAGTTACTGTATGTGCTTATTACAAAGCTAAAAAAAACTAATTCCTTTTAGTGAGGAAATGTCAATAAGACTTCCATCACTACGAGGATAATAGTTTGATTTTTATGATAAAATAAAGATTATCTTGAAGTAAATGATACAGAACTATGAAATGCACTCTAAAATACATCTAATTGGAATTGTCTAATCTAAAGGTCTAAGTTTTTATGATAATCGCTTTGCTGAGCTGCACATTTTTATTGTTAAATATATATTTATATGGCATTTCCAAGTTCAATGTCCGCTTTTAGACGAGAGATATTATTTACTACTTTATTTTTATTAATATGAGAGATAAGTAAAAATAATAGAGAAAATCCAATATGAATTTTTTTTTAGTAATTATTACTATCTAAAATAATTTTTTATGCTACGCTGGGATAAAAAAATGTCTGCTGTTTAATGATTATTGTAAATATGTTGTTCCAATTAGCCAATACACTATGCAATCAAAAGTATCTAGACATTTTGAAATTTTAATGGAAAGGTTAGACAAGCTGATTCATGAAAAGATATTTTTGAACTCATAATGTATTGGGAAGATTTAACCACAAAGGCACAGAAGAAAACGTTTTGCACTTACTCCATTTCACAGATAGTTAATAATAGTTTGTAGCTCAGTCATGGCTTTATTTGTTGTATGGAGTATTTACATATGATTTCATGAATGTAGTAAACATAGATAAAAAGATAAAAGTAATTTTTCTGTTTGTTTTTAGCCAAACTATACAAAACTTACAGAACATTTGGCATATTAAATATTATGTTAAAATTCAAAATAATAATATTTGTAGTAAATAATTTTTAATGCACATGCATGAAGAATAACATACTCTTTCAAAGTTTCAAAACCAAATATATAGTATTGGTTTTATAATAATTCCAATTGAATACCATTAAGATTCAAAAACATACTGACATTGAAAGAAACTTTATTTCAACTGTTTTTTAAGGTAAACTGAATGAAAAATGGTTTACTAAAGAATGGTATTTTTTAAATATGAATCTTTGATTTGTGTGATGTTTAGAAATTTGCTAATTATATCTGCTTACTAATAAATTAAGTACATAATGGAGATTTCACTAAATTAAATATCATAAATAACCATTTTATAACATAATTGGTGCAAACATTAGAGTTGTAGCATTATATAATTTGATATGCATCTAGGCATCTTTTTATTTTTCTTACCCTGCAGATGTATTATTTAGATGAAATTGATAATTTTTTGCTACATTGATGATGGCTATCCACTAGTTTTGTGAAAATATTTGTAGGAATTCATTCTTTCAAAAGAAAACTGTTAAGTTCTATTACTGATATGGAATGTTATAGTTTGGTTCAAATTTGACATTTCAATTCAACTTACAAGTCTTTTGTGGAATTGCGATCTGGCCTGGTTTTTACTTAACATTCATGTTAGCAAATCAGCTCTGCACAGCTTGTGCTTTATGGATCATCATCACAATCACGTTAAAAGAAGAATGGAGTCAAAATGTAAGTTCCCAGAACCCTTTCATTCCTAGACTGTCATAAACTCTTCCGTTAAATTTCGTAAAATTCTAATCGATGCCAAGAAAACCAAGTGCTTATATATATGCATCGGTTTACTGCCCTGTCTTAACTTATGCAAATTTAATTTAGACTACTGTTGTAAAAAGTTATCATCTATCTGGGAATCGAGGCTAGTGCAAATCGCCTTTTCTTTGATTTCTTGCTGATCCTCTATATGGGGCAAATTGACATCTTTCTAAACCTTAATTTATAATTACAACTGAATATTATTTTCTTATATCAAACCTCTGAAAGAAAGAATATACTATGCTTCTCACATGGATAATTAAAAAAAATTTTCTTTACTTATTCACGTAATCTCAAATATTCAAAGTATTTACTTTATATTTCAACATAATGCTATGTCATTATTATGTTAAATATTTTGAAAATTTCGGAGGAAACAGATTTTATAATTTCGGATATTTTGTTTAAAACTAAAAAAATTTCAAATATGCTTGCTGTTTTTATAATGAAAATTCATATAAGTAGTGTACTAAACAAACAAAACCAGTGAAAACAGTTGAAAATTGTTATCAATTTTTCATGAAAGGTGGTGGATCTAAATCAATATTTTTAAATTTCTGTCTGAATTTTCACTAAAAAATATAGCTCGGACCATATTCTTTATCAAAGCTCGAGGGTAGTTTTGACACATTTAAATTACAGAAGGCTAAACACTTTATCATATTTTGCAATTATACTGACTTCTATCAGCTTTATATTCACCATATAATAATAATAATTGCTTGCTTTATCTTCATAACTGTTTCACAGAAATATTTTCTGAAAAATAGAATTTAAATAGTGGTATTTAAAATTTTGTAACTTGTCGCAGAAAAATGCAATTTTTTTTATTTATTAGTATCTCAAGAATTATTTTATTAATTATGACTCATAAAAATTGTATAAAATTGGAAATTCTGCAATTTTTTCTGTATAAAATTAATTGATACAATTCTGATATCATTTAAAAAATATTTTTTTCCTGTAGGAAGTATATTTCTATCTTTAACTGTTTAGAAATCAGCTATCGGTCACAATAAGAATGGGCATCATTCTTCTCTACCTATATATTTACTATTAATATAAAGATGAATTATGTTGATGGTCTACAGCTATGAAATTCGATACATAAATAATTTGAAAAAATGGGAACGTTCACTTCGAAGCATTTTAAAAAAAAATATTAAAAATTATGCTGAATTAAACTAAAACTAAGCATTTTCCACAATTATTTACGAAAATGTTATTCATAAAATTGAATGTTACACCCGTCTTTAAAGTTTTTTTAATAATATTAATTTGAAATTCGGTCAATTTTTAAAATTATTATTATAATTTCCAACAATAAATTACATTGTTGCCTTGAAATACGGAAAAAAAAAATGTACGATAACCTAGTGTGAATCATGTTGAAATATAAAAATTCTATATTAAGAAATTAAAAGTAGAGCGTATATCATTAAAAATAGGAAAAAAAAAAAAAAAAAGCAATACAAAGAACCTACCTTTTTACGTATTTGGCGAAGGTTGCGCTGACGTTTACTTTTCATTGTTGTATATTTTCTTGGCTTTACAACATGGCGACTATAATATACTAAAAACAAAATATTTTCTTTTGGTATTAATATTATTATTCTTTTATTCTTTATGATGATACTAAATTAATTTAATTTTTGTCCATTATTAAAATTTCTTTACTTGAGTTACGACTAGCGGGAATAGCAGTCTGAAGGGAATGCAGAAAGCAGGTTAAAGAGACTACATCTTAAGCTTAAACGGTTTCGGAAAATTTGCTGATAGTTTATAAGAATGCGTTTTGGGTTTGATATGTTTTATAGTAATCCTGTAAAATCCATCCTACTTCTGAAAAGTTGAAGTGAAATATGATTTCATGTGATTAGAAAATAATTATCTTTAGAATGTGAATAAATTAAAATAAGTACTTTCATTGCAAACATTTGTAAAAATCTGTATATTCTTTAATTTTGATTATGTTGCAGTGATATTCATCAAGTGCGATGTTAATCACTTGTGACTGACACTGTGCTTTCCTTTTAGACGGCTTCACTCACCGATGACTGAGAGTCATTATCCATTCAAGTCACGACAGTCATTGGTGATTGGCAATATATAGTTTTATTCTTCTGTTAATAGAACTTTAATAACTTGGAAAGTATAAAAGAATGTATCTAAGTATTATTTGTTACCCCCCAAGATATCAGCAAACATTATGCTGATTGTCATGATTTATCCCGATATTTAGATTATCTATCTGATTAGATGACTCCATCTTTGTTATCTCTTTACTACAAACATACATCAACTAATTAGATAAATATTTCGGTACAGTTAGATAGTTGGTGTGAACCACAGTCAAATCGTGCCGCAGACATTGTACGAACCACAGAAGCATTTCTAAAAGAATTATAGCTGGGATAAATATGTACCAAAAATGTAATGAACTAGAAGCTTTATGAAGCTTATGACATTCTATTTTATCACAAACTTGTTCAAATCCTTAAATTGGATAACGCAAGTTTAAAAAATGTCCAATCAGGCTTGGCACTTAACGTATTAGCGATTTCTAATAATAGTAATACTTGATTACTTTGTAGGGACACCATATTGTTCGAAGTGATATTGCTTTATGCCCCCAATGCCATTTTCCTGGTATGCTGGCTGAATTTTCTAGGTAAGAAATTCTTGTTATAATAAATATTATTTTCAAAATGTAGTAAACAAGTTTTTAGTTATAAAACTATTTCATTTTTAGGTCTTTAACAATCGACAAAACCTGCCCAATGTGCCTATCAGAGATATCATCATCTGATCTGATTGAAGTCGAAAAAGTTCCACCTGAAAATTTTGATGAAGAGGATTTAAATGTTTCTTCACTGAACAGGAATAATATAGAAAAGTGAATGAAGAAAATGCCAGTTTTCTTTAACCAAGAATTTTTTTACACATTTGATTTACAGAAAAGCTTATTATTATTAAGATAAAATGGATAAATGTTATTGTTAAAATGATTTTTCTTTATTATTACATTTATGAATTTTCATTATTAGTGAAGTGATCAAAAGTATTAATTTATGAAATTATTCTTTACGTTTTCCCAGAAATTTTATGTAGCATTAAGGAACTCCTGTGTTGATTTCAGATTTTGCTTCTGGAATTATCTGTTTGGTCTTTTGTTTTTTCCCCTCGTTACTTCTTAAATAAAATGATTCTTCTCTAGATAATAATTCAAATAGGAATTTTTGCTTCCAAAATTTCATTAAAGAGCACATAAATATGTAATCAGTCTAATATGTAAATATCTTTTAGAATGCTGCTAATACGATTTCCTTCGGAAATTCTCAAAATTATGCTTCTTCGTATGATGAAAACTTTTCGTGCCTATTACTGAAGTCTTAAATATAACGTTTTGCAATACATTTTAAGTTTTTTTTTTCTATTACAGATTTCATGAAAATGAATTGCATTATTGATTTTTTTAATCATCAAAAGTCATGTTCATAATAACAGTCATTTTCTGTTTAAAAAAAAGGCAGCATTGATTTATGATCTGTGGAAATAATCTATGAAAATGTATGAAGCACCTTTAGTCATAATGACCATTGAATGTAAAGTGGTTATTGAAAAAGCAACACAAAGTTTATACATGTATATATATAAATACACACATACACAGTCATGTTATTTTTTGAAAGCATTTTTCTATATATTTATTATGATTTCGACTTTTCATAATAGAAAAGAAAATATTTGAGAGTCATATGAAAGTCATCGGGATTATTTTGTTATGGTTTTATTATTTACAGTGTAGGAGGTAAACTCAAGAATTCCCTTATCTCGCTCAATTGAAATTGTAGTTTTTTTTTTTTTGGATTAGTTTGTGAGCTATTCGAAATTAGTTTTCAGAAAACACTATTTTATTACAAATACATAGATAGATTGCAATTGATTACATACATATCACCTTGTAGGGATTAATTTGATAATAACAGATAATTATAGAAGACAAATGAAGAATTTTCAGTGACCGTCCAACGAAATATAAAATATTGTAATAATAAGACTGATGAAAATTTTAATATATTATTAAGAAAACTTGATTGAACGAAATATCGTTACATTTAGATGACATATAATTTCTTAGAATTTGCTTTATGCAGTATCGGCCAAGCAGCATGATAATGATTTGTTATTAATAAAACATTATTATATATTTATAATAGTTATTATATATTTATATTATATATTATGTATTATATATTTATAATAGTTATATTTCTCAGATATTTCCCCTTAAATATGTTTAAACGTTTTAAGCATGTTGCTGTTGATGCAGTTAGCATAATAACTTGCTAAATTTAAACCAGTGACACATTGCATGAATTCAGTAGATTGTTGAACATTCATTTTTTAGTTTTATTCTCTAAGGACATAAAGTTTTAAAATGGAAATTAGTTTTTAAGGAAGTCAAGAAAGTATTTACTTTTTGGACAGCTGCAGAGCTATTGACGATTCTGAAACTAATCTTCATTAACCTGCAAAGAAACTGGAGGATACCTTTTTTAATGCAGTTCGAATTTAATCTTATGTAGTACTCTCAATTAAATAACTTCTTTTGAATACTTTTTATATGAACATCCTGTATTATAAATAATTAATATTATAAAATATAAATTTTTTATGTGTTTCAACTTTTTTTTATATTGAGCCAATTAAATGCAACGATTTTTTTATTGAAGATATTACTTCCATTATTTTAGAGTTATAGATTAAAAAAAACCTGTCTATATAAATTGTATTTTCGATTAGTAGCTGAAGAGTGTTAATTGATATCATCAGCGATTCTACCGATGCACTAATAAATCTCTTTTTAATATGTATATTTTTTACGTTTTTACCTTCCTTTGTCTCAAGAAGTGAACAGATTAGTCACCAATTTTGAAGTGTCAAATTAATGTAGCCAAAAAAGGAGTGTTTTGAAAATTGTAATAAACTCTAAAATACAGGAGTTGCTTCTTATCTATTGTATTATCTAATGTGTGTTAGAAACCAACATTTTTCTTTAAATAAAAATGCGATGAATGTTTAATATAATTTTTATCGTAGGATAACAAATACTAATCCAGTAAGCAGCATCTCATTTTTTGCTGAGTCATGTGGGCAAAATTAATGCACAAATTTTAAACTGTAATTTTAATAAATAATATGGCAAAGCTATTTTTATATTATTAAAGTCATAAAATTCTTATATTAAAGTCATCGAATTTTGTTAGGCATTTCAAAAACTTTAATATGTCTTAAATATTTTCATGCTTATAAGAATAAATTCTTCTATACTTAAGATTTTGTAAGATTCTATTTATAAGCAGCTTTATTTTATTTATCATTTATGTTTAGTACTTAATTTTACCGATTCTAATTTTTATTCTCCAAGATAGCCAAAGAAAATCACTTGAATTTTTTGAATAAATTAAAGAATCAATAAATTTGGCCCTGCTAGATTTCCTTTACCAAATGAAAAGAATTTTTTTTATATCTAAAATTAAATTAAATTAATGGCCTTAGAAAAGGCAAATAAATGGCTACTTGTGTTATACAAGAAGTTAATGATATAATGTTATATTTAAACAAAAATTCGCGGAAATCGTTTTACTGGGCATATATTTCTGAAAATATATTGTGTGTGCAAGGAGAACATCAAAATAAAATCTATAGAAAGATGGAATCAGAGCGATGAAAAGCACAAATGAAAATGTTTATAGGGAAAAAAAAATCATCCATTAAGTCCCACCTCCTCGAATTGAAAATATGTACTTCTGAAATGACATTGTATATCCATATAATCTTCTAAATGCTTAATTATTCCGTCCCATTTTTTCATTTTTTTAAATGCTTCTTATTTTGAACATACTTAATTTCGAAGTTTGTTTTTACAGCTGTATCATTTTGTATTAAGTTTCTTATTTTACTCTAGTCTTTGTAGAAGTTTATATTGTTTTAGTTTCTAGTCATTCATGTACTTTAATCATGTTTTATGGAGGTAACTTAAAATGTTTTGCACCTTTTTATATCGTATATCAATGAAATTTATATTCGTTATTCTTGTTTAATTATGGTTAATTCTTTGTAATAAATAAAATATTAATCAAATGTATTATTGCATCATCCTTTAATTTTTTTATTTAAACTTATCGCCTTTAAAAAAATATTTTTAGCTAATACATTTTTATATTTTTAGCTAATACATTTTTAAATAATGGAATAATTTGCTGTAAGATATTTCGTTTATAAATATCGAAATAAAATAAAGACTTATCTTAATCTCGAATAAAAACCTGTGTCTATCTACAGACCGTTACACCCAAAGCTACCAAATTTGACTCAAGTATACTTTGGATGCTAAAAAATGTGCATTTCTTGGCATTTTCCCGAATATCAATTAAAATTGTAATTAGAAATTATACGATTTCTTAAAAATTAGTTCTTTGTTAGTAATTATCGTTAAAAACAATTTTGCCCTACATTAATTATTTGCAAATAATATTAATATATTTTTCAATAATATCATTTTTAAGTGCTTTTCAGTATTTTGACTGATTAAAAAATTAATGTGCTCCCCGTAAGTGGAATTTCGCATTCAAATTGCACTATCATATAATCTGCGTAACAATATACATTGAGAAGATTGAGTGATGTGGGAGGGGGACCGTGATCTAATATTAATGAGTTCGTTGCTGTAAGCTTATTTTGAAAAACTCTTTAGAAATAGGGGGAAAAATCTATAATTGAAAACAGTTTTGCATGTTTTAAAATGCAAATGACATTTTTTCAATAAAAACCAGAGACTTTTTGACAGGTTTTAACAATTTTTTAATTCTATTTTAAATTATATTCATTCAGCTGAATGCCGAAGTGCGAAGAACTCAAAAGGACAAGATAAATGTTTAAAATATTGAATTAAAAATATATTTCAACAATTCTTTTTTTTATGTATCATTTTTTTAACCTTTTCTAATTGTATATAACTACACATACATAAAAAAAACTAAAAAAAAGTGTAAATAAAATTCGTTTTTAAAAATAAAATCATTTCGCTTTTCTGTCGGATAGGGATTTTTTTTTTAATTAAAAAAGACTGCATATTTTAAAAGGTGAAAAAATTAAAATCACAAAATTTTTGACTTAGTTCATTAATCCGTATTGTTTTTATTTATTTTATAGTTCAAATAATTATGTAATGAAAAATAGATATACGTGAAAGATTACCAAGTCCTTACAATAACGTTTTTCCCTTTCCTTCAAAAACCTCTTCTTCATTTCCTGGCCTAAATATTATAGAAGAGGATTTTAACGCATTTTTTTCTACACTATATTTTTAACATCCTTTTTTAAAAATCTTATATTGCATCTAATTTTTTGGAGAATAATTATGATGTGCCAATGGAGAAAATGACTTAAAACTCTTATTATATCTTAAATTTGTAATTTTTTTTTCCTATTATATATTTGTAGTTTTCGCTTCTGTTATTCCCATTAAAGCTAGTGAAATACACTTTTAAAAATTTATCAATATTTTTTTTTAATTTATTCCCATTTTCATCAGATAATTTTCTTTCTCTTGGCATTTAATGCTGCAAATGCACCTTCTTTCAGTCTTTCTTTCGATAAAACTAAAAACTGTTCCCCAAGGCCGTCGAGTCCCAGAGGTGAGTATTATCATATGGACCACCCGCACATTCACAAATTTCTCCCTGTCTCCTCTAGCCTCGGACCCCTGGATTCACTATCCTTTTTTCTCGGTCGGTTTTTGGATCATTTAGGTATTTGGAGTTTTCTTCTTTTAACAATGAGTTGATAAATTGTTTCGTAAGCATTAACACCGTTTATGAATTAACATGGAGACGCTTTACTTTTAACACTGCACCATTTTACACTATACTTTTTAACTCTGAGAATAACCAGATTTTTCAGTGCTTTTGATTGCAAAATCGAATTTTTTAAAAACTTGACATTCCTTATTAATTTAATGTTACTTTCTATCTTGGTTGTTCCATTCGCAAAGAAAGCATGAAAATTTCATGATTTAACTCTATTTACTGAATAATTGTGTAAGTGCATGACCAAAACAAATTTATACACATACATACATACATGCATATTATATATATATAACGCTGACGTGCGTGGCATATATTACTACTTATTGCCGAATGGCAACAGTGAAATTTAAATAAAGTGTCATTCAAAGTTTTCAGACTGCTTCATTGAACGTTAAAGGGCATCACTTAATTCAACACTTCGCTTATAATTAATGGGCCGGCAAGATATTAGAATTTCTCAGCTGTAGGCTTGCCGTGTAATCAAAAACCCTTTCATCCAGAGGAAATAAAATGCAAAAGAAATCAAGGCAATAAAAACAAGCGTCAAATAAAGTTGAATTGAGGCCGAAAATAGGCTTTATCGTCATCAGGTTGATAATCGCTTTGACTTGCTTGCAGAAATTCATATTCATATCTTCAAAATCTATTATCTTATAAAAATGGTCTTGCATTACCTTATGTTTAAAAGAAATAGTCGTACAGGAGAATCGGGTGTATGATGGCTTATGGTGCTATGTTGTAACTTTTTTAAGGCAATAAGTCACCAAATATGTCAATCTCCTTTTCTTTAAATTTTTTTTGTAGCTTATTTGGCGAGTTTTGATAGATTTTGGCTGAAATTTTTTCCCATATTGACGAGAAGCTGGTTGTTTTACCTCCAATTTTTTTTTTCTTTTTAATGATATCAATTTCATTTTCGTACAATTTTTTTAAAATTTTTAATATCTTTTTTAAAATTTATTTTGTTTTCTATTTGAAACAATGTTATGATGGAATTTAAACTCACTCATCAAAACACTCAATAGGGTGCTTTTGTAAGGGTTAAAATTAAGATTAAATTTGCCTTCTTAGACAATACTTCCAAAGTAGAATTTTTAGTTCCACTTTTATTTCGTAGTATATCCAATTTTTATGCCACCCCTCCGCCTCAGTAATTTGTAGTAGATTGATTTAATTAAATTCATGTCTAAATCGTATTAAATAACACGCTGAAATTAAAACTAAACATTCCATATTAATCGTTTTCAATATTCAAGAACAATATGGTCTGGTCGTCAAAGATGATTAGTGTGATATAATTTGTTTAATTATTAAATTTGAAATGCATTAAAAATACAGTACTTTAAAACCTACAACATATTTTAATATGTATAACTTATAACTAATATATGAAATATGTATATAAACATATAGAACTTAAATTTGTAAATAAATTTATTTTAAATTCATCATATATTTCTATAGATCATAATTATAAAACGGCAAAAAAAAAAAAAAAAAAAAAAAAATCAAACAATTAGTGTTTTGAAATGCCTAATAGTAGATAGTTTAAAATTGCTATACACAAAACTGATTGAGAAAGATCCGGATTTAATTTCATTAATAATAAAAATGCCATGATATAAATTATTAACAAAAAAAAAAGCTTGTTTGATGGAAGAGGTAGGGTCAGAGAGGCGAATAGAGATTATATATTAATTGAATATTGTTGAGGCTAGAACGAATTTATTTCGCTGTAAATTCGTTTCAGAAAAATCAAGGAAGAAACGCCGTATTTCGTTAGCCCATAATATTTGCTTTGCACTTACAAACGATACTTTCAAAAACAATTTTAAAGATGCATTGTTTTTAACACATCGTGCGTCATGGTTGAATAGGTAATATTTCCCAGCGGTACATGCGTGTTTTTATTTTGTAAATCTCATTTTATTTACATCAAACATGTTTTAGTTAACTTATTTCAATTTTATCAGTTTTTGGTTTATTTCGATGCCGCTTGTTTATGAGGGATATCGAAAACGTTTTATTATTATTATTTTACATCCCATGATTAAAAGGTATGTTCCTACATAATAATATCAGACGCCCTTATGAAGTACATTGTTATAGTGCTCAGTATATTGCGATGTAGCGCAAGAAGATGAAAATGCCCGTCACGCATATGTGTGCGACGCGTCTTAGAAATATTACCGTGTCGCACATAAGCGCTTCGTGGCATGCAATGTATTAAAGAAAATATATTTCAAATAATTGGAAGCATCGAGTTAAATTTAAGAAAATAACTCGGTAATCGATGGCGCAATTATTGAAAAAAAAAAGAAGAAAAGAAAGAAAGGAGAGAGAGAAAGAAAAATCTGATTAAAGTTTTATAAAAAAAATTACTCTATTAAAAAAATTCCTCAAAAATATTACTCTGAAATTAAACGAGGCAATGAGTTAATACATTGCATTAAAAATAAATAAATAAACTAAAAATTCGGTATTAAGCTATAAAAAATAAACATAGAATTTTATTGAAATTATTATCTATTCTAAGGTTTAATGAGATTTTATATCTGTAGAGGAATCATTTGATTAGTTATTCTATGCCAAATACTGAGCATGCATAGTTAAAAATATTTAAAGCTTTAGAAGTTAAGAAAACCTCTTAAATAATTTATGTACACTTGATAAATGTGACACGAAAGATCGAATCCTGAAATAAAAGCTTTTAAGGGTTAAGATCATAAAGAGAGAATCGAATATTCGTAAGATGTAAAATTATTTGCGACATTTCTATTGCTTAAGAATAAATATAATTCTTATTTAAAAAATATCTGGTACCTAATAAAAATATCTAGCAATAGCATTTTTCCGAAGAAGAAAAATGAAAGGAGGTAATATGCCCCACTTCAATTTTAATAAATGAAATTGCTGTTTTAAATCATAAGTAGAATTTAAAAAAAATTTTAAATTGGTGAAAAATCACAAATTTATCATTAAAAAATGAGTGTTTAAATTTTAATTTGGGGTAATTTATTATTATTCTTTAATTTTTAGGTGATATATTTTTGATAACCAACTTTGTGCTAGATGGTATTTTTAGAATTATCATGAAAACCACAGAAATTTCTCTTCATTTTTGATTAATTAAAATTAAATTCAAATGTCGGACAATTACTTTAGATGCACTTTTTCATCCTCTTAGTATACTTGTGAAAAATTTTAAAACTTTAATTCTAGCAATTTGTCCTATAATGCGGTAACGGACGGATGTGCATTTCCACTTTTAGTATTAATTGGGTTGTGAACATTAAATTCAAATAGCTCTTTTCATTAAAAAAGTATCAAAACGATATATAATATTGATGATTATATATATTACAATGATATCTCATTATAAAAATTTCATTAAAAAATTTTAATGAAATTTTTCTATGCTTGTTCAGGAAATGCTTAATCTATTTATAATTTGAACCCATAAAAAAGATTTAAATAAAAAAATTTGAAGTTATTTTTGTGAAAATATTTATATTTTAGAAAAATAAAATCAGAGTGAATTCTGTTAATCTCGTTCAGAGATGGAATAAGCTTGCCGAGAATTCCTGGCATCGACCTCTCCCCTTCCGAAATAATCACATATACTGCACATTTCGATTTGTCAATCATTATATTTTAAAATGTGATTTAAATGCTTTCACACATTTTATGATTTTAATAAAAATTGATTTTATAATTGGTGTTTTACATGATTTTTATAAATAGTTTAAATAATCTGTTTGAATAATCAAGATTTATTAATCAACTGCTAAATCACATTAACTCACATTTTTTTGTATATAATTGTTTAGACTTAATTTCAACTTGTCATAACATTTTTTTGGAGGGATAAGAGGATTATGATTAAAAAAATGGGGTGGGGCGTTATTTTGGTATATGCCCTGGGCGCCATTATATATAGGTAAGTCTCTATGCATTACTAGCCAATCAGAATGCTTTATATTTATGCTGAAAGTATAAAAGAAATTGCATTTCATGTAATATAATGCAATTCATCAATGTAAGCTGATTTTTACCATATTACTGCTATTAATACAATTACGAACAACTGGCAGAAAAAGGCGGTTAGATTTTAATTATTTCTTTGTTTTTTTAAATTTAAATCTATGAAAACAAGATTGATACATTATTTCATTATAGTCATATTCTGCGTGCGTGCAAATATGTCAAAAGAAAGAATATTTTTATATTATATATATAATGTAGAATTTCATTTGTTTTTGCATAAATACAAAAATAATAGGCTTTGTATTTCGTACAAATACAACAATTAACTGAAATCGTTTGTGGCTATATTTACTTGCATGTGAAGAGTACGAAGGCTAACTAGTAGAAGGAAATCGTACTGCGGTAATTTTTTTTGTTAGTTTTGGTAATGGTAAAATAATTTGTTTCCTTATTAAACATGATTGGAAAGATTGCGATCGTGTTGTCCCCTTGATTGCCTTGAGCACTCACACGAGAAAGGTCACTTAGAATGAGAAATTAAAAATGATGCAACTGTTATCTAAAACATTCTACTAAATAATTCCAAATATTGAAAGTTTCTGTAATAGTTAAAAAAAGTCGACTTTGACATTTTGAATCTTCACGATGTAAACCTAGAGTCCGAAAATTTTGGAATTATATCTAGTAAAAAGCTACCTTAAAAGCTGAACAGTGTTAAAGAATGAAACTTAAATTGTTGATCTATAGTAGATTTTATGGGGAATCCGTTCGATAAATCTACCTTCTGATTTTCCATAAACGTATGGATATGATTGGAATCTACTTGGTAAATCTGTCGTCTAATAGTCTATGAACGTGTGGACATAATTACACAAAACCGAAACAAACTAGATATTTTATATATTATAGATATGTATAAAATATTGGACCAAACCAGTTTATAGGTTGATTACTAATCTATATATTTGCGTGTATGTGAAAGCGATAGTAAAATAAGACAACAAGGTAAATGGGCAGTTTTTGTACATTTTTAATACCAAAATTGAAGAATTTAATTAAATTTTGTATCGAATTTTTCAAAAATATAAAATCTAAAAGGCATACTCGATTCTTTTTAATATTTTCGAAGGTATATTAGATGACGCGTTTTGTATTTAAAAATACAAAAAAGTCTGAGAAAAAAATAACACAATCATTTTACTTCCTTCTATGAATTTAAGTAGGCTTAAAATATCAAATTATTTTGGCATTTACAATGCTGTCTTTGTGCATTCTAAGCATGCACAGTCTTTTAAAATAAATGTGATATAAATAAACAAAAGACCAGGTAAATACATCAAAAGATTTACCCTCATCATTCAAACCAGTAGAATTTCACCTGGAAAGAGCATAAAAAAGTAGCATCAGCATTTGAAAAGCTAGCAAAGGACAGCTGATTTACGATGATATTTTATTTTTGCCTGCGAAATCAGAATAAACTCTTTCCTACTCTGACATTCGCTGTTGAAATTTTAATATTTCCATTTTGTTTCGTGATTGCGTCATCAGGCGAAACAAGCGATTCGTGCGAAAAACATCTGCCGTTGCCATTCTGCGCCATAAATATTTAAGCGTTCATTAGAGGCTGCGACCGGAAACGAGGAACTCTACTAATGATGAATTCACACTTGGAGGCACTGGGTGTTCAAGACGTTTGCAGTACCCAGTCGTGATTTGTTATGTTGTATTAAGAGCGCTTAGCTATTTGCCCTAAGAGAGATGGAATTCTTTTGTCGGTAATAATGTGGTTCATTAGAATAGACGCTTAATTTGAATAGCAATATGGTATACAAAGATTAGGATGAGTTCTGAAAGATTATGATCACAGTGGAAATAAGATTATTCATGTCAGGATAGTTTTAGATCTTATATGAAGGTTTTTCCAATTCCATAAAGATCCGCAAGGAGCTCATTTCGCTTTAAAACAATATTTCTGATTTACATACAATCAACAATTATTCGACAAAGCAACATGCAAAAGCGTATCGAAAGAAGGACAAATTCGGAAAATCAATATTTCTTGTAATTTTGTAGTCTGAAAGTTTCTAAATTAAGTCAAAGAATAAATTTAAAATAAAGAATTGCTAAGAATTATATTAATGTAAGGAATAAACCTGCCATAATTATATTAATGTAAGGAATAACAGAATGCCATATTTTTGTTAATATTACCATTTCTTCTAATATTCTGAAGCACTCAAAAACTAAAAACTTTTTAAAATTATTTTATCATTAGATAAATTAGTAAAGATGAAATTCATCCCATAAAAGTAATTTGAAATTGTTAAAAACTCTCTCAGAAATTTTATAATAGACGATAAGTTACTTTACTAAATTTGTAGAAATTATGCCCTAACCTGATTTTGAAATTCTGAAATATTAAAAAGGAATATATATATATTATATATATATATAAATATATATATTGTAAGTGATTCAGTGTTTTTACATGTCAATATTCATTAAAATAATTTGTATATATAACTTATACATTTAACAGGATTGTACTATACTTCGTCAATCCCATGTAATGGTCACCAGAGTTATTCTCAAATTGTCTTATTCGTTAAAATTTAAGTAGTAAGTAGATTCTAAAGATATAGGAAATAAATATGGATACGCTGTTCCAAAAAAATTAATCAATTATAAAAAAGAAATATTTTATAAAAATCTAATTATGAATATTTGCTGATCAAATCCTTCATACATATCTTTTTTTTTTTTTTTTTTTACTTTCTTTCTATCAGCAGAAAGTAAATGTACAAGCCCTTTATTAAAATTTGGTTATTAAAACGACATCAGTGATTAACCAATTAATTGGGGAACGCTGTTTAATGCTTGAAAAGAGATAACTTCCTAATCATTGCACCCATGTGTCATTGAAATAATTGATTCAGAAATTTAGAAGCTGACATTAAATTTGTATAAAAAATTGTAACTCTATACAAAACTTGCATGTGCAATCAAGTCTCGTATAACGACTAAAAAAAGAAAAGGAAAAAAAAGAAAAGAAAAAAAAAGCTGACTTGCTTAATTAGCGATATTTCCCAGAACTAGTGGCGAGAAGACACTGTGGCATCCCATGTTGGATCGTCTTGTATCAACTTGTATTGAGCTTTTATTTGAAAAGAACCCTCGTATCTACATGGAAGATGTTTTGATCAGATGTTGAGCTTTTATTTGAAAAGAACCCTCGTATCTACATGAAGATGTTTTGACTTGGTAGCATTGTCAAACGGACTCCAAAAGTTTAAACAAGACTAGATTTTATCTCTGGCCAAGATTAAAAGGTTAGAGGTGAAAGCAACGACCATTGATTAACTAGTGGAAGAACATAGTTAGGACTACTGAATAGCCTATGGGGTTACATTCTGTCACAGCAAAATGCTGCGGAAGAGATTTGATCAGGAGAGGGAGAAATAATGGATTCAACAAAGCAACAAACTTACAGTGAAATTAGGAAGAAAGCATGGAAAATATTTGCATCGTATGTTGAGAAGCATTGCCCTGATAAAGCAACAGCTATTTATGATACAAAGACATTTAACGTTTATGCTGTGTTTCATTTTCACCAAATTTTGAAGCGCAGCCAAAGATAAATGTCTTTAGATAATTTTATTGCATAAAAAAGCATGCATTATAAATATTAAGTTGCATCATTATAAATTTGAGTTTTTTTTTTCCGGAATGGAACGCATTGTCTTATTTAACATTAAAAAAAAACGAATGTGTATTTTGGACGTCTTTTTTTCGACCACTTGAAACCAAAATTTGATATAGAACTGCAACTCTAAATTTCATTTATTTTTGTGTTTTTAAGTCATCGTTTCTACTTATGAAAGTACAGACGGACAGCTGGTGCATCTCTGGATGAATTTGGTTTGGTTTCAAATCTGATGTATATCTACATTTTAGATTGCAAATCTATATACCACATTTTATCCCAGCGTTCTTTGTTTTGCAGTTATTGCTTTAACGTATATTCAGACAGGTTTTCTTCGAATAGATTTCGCTCAAAATTTAACAGAAATATGCAAATTTAAAGAAGAGAGCCTGTACCAAATTTCTTCCATCCAGTAAAAATGGTTATAAGTTATTGTGTTCACAGACAGACAGATATAATCCTAAAAAAATGTGTTTTCCGAAGCAATGAAATCTGAAACGTGGAGATTTGTTGCAGTTTCGTGATCGAATTTTTGAAAGATTCTCAAATACAAAGAGAAAGTATTGTAAAGTAAAACAATTAGGAAGTTGAATCAATTTTTTTGAATTATTCATCCTCTCCTCTAATCTCTTGATGTCCATTTTGAAATACATATGAAAGAAATATCGGGGTTTTTGGGAGAAATAACCGATTATAAAATACGTGCATCTTATTCAAATTTTGTAACTGAAACATTTAGTCAAAGCAAATGTAAATTAAAAAAAGCTAGATCAAAGACATCTATTTATTAGGCTATACAAGTCAATCCTGCGTAGATTTCCTAAATTATAATGAGGAAAATTTTGATAGTAGTAGTTACGTTTGTGAACTACCACGTTTACATGTATGAGAAAGTATAGGTCAACAGATGATCAACCCCTTGACGGATTTGGTTCCAAATTTGATAAGAATCTGCATTTTAGATGCTAACATGTACACCAGATTTTATCTATCTAGTTTCGTAAGTTCGTGTTCACTTGTACTCGGACAACCAAAAGACACATTTCCTTTGAAAGAGTATATTTCAAATCTAATAGAATTTTACAAATTCGGTGTAGAGGCCATACATGCTCACAGAGAGATAGACATAAATTCAAAAATCAGGGGTTTGGGGAAGTGCGAAATGTTAAGATTTGTCAAAATCTCGACTTCGAATTTTTTGACGATTACATTATTTTTTTTTGTCTACTTTGTATATGAGGAAGCAAAAAATAAATAAATAAATAAAAAAATAAAGTGAACGAAGTATAAAAATGAGATATACACCTATAAGCATCTATCTTCTGCATAACTCCTCGCTTAATTTGAATGTACATGCCGATGACTCAGTTTCCTCATGCATAGTAAAAATATCTATATAAATTAATAGAAATTTAACATACCAGTTTCTTATTTTAAAGAAAGGAATGTGTGATCAAAGAAACTATTTAAATAATAATTATATCTACTACCAATTTGTTATTGGAGATTTCTCATATTTTTGAGAAATATTTCACCAAGCACTTTGAATCTCACTTTATATTAATATTGATTTTTTTAACAGGCAAAAGCCAGATTTGACCTTGTTACTGGTGTTACTATTAAACTAAAGGTTATATTACGAAATTTCATTTAAAACTGATATTTAGTTATAGTTGTTGAATTCATTAAATCATTCAATGAGCAATTAATTATAGTAATTACAGCAATAAGTATTATGTAATTCCATCCTTGTAAAACCATTTATTCAGTCTGACTATTAAGATGAGAATGTTTATCAATTCGTTTACTACAGGACATACATGATGTACACAATAAAATCCAATCCAAAACAAGTACTGGTTAGAGAAATAGGTTAACGTCGTTTACTGTGAGACACACATAATTACTTTCACATTGTGAAGAGAAATAAAACCATCCACCGTTGAAATTACTCCAGTTGCGACAATCTCTGCAATTCTTTTCTTGATGTTGCTTCTACTAGGAAATGGAAACTCGGAATGACTCGGTTAAGGAATTTTCATAAGACAATATTTATAACCTGGCATTTTATCTGTAAAATGTCTCAGAAGATGATATCCGTTATTCGATATGTATGATTAAAAATCAAGCAAAATGCTCTATCGAGCAGATGGTTGGAATAGAATCCTCCGATGTGACAACCAATAATTTCTTGAGTATTTCTAACTGTTTACTAAAAAAACATATTTAAAAATTTTCATTTCAATTTTAACTAAAAATGTAACGAAATTAAAAAAATTTCTCTCTTTACTTTCGAAAAATATTATTGTTCAAAACCCATTTTTATATCACTTTAAAAAAAAAAATTTAGCTTTTCAGTAATATCAGTTTTGTTTCCATACAACTTTTTTCCCTCTAATTTCAATAATATTTCCAATATATTTTTGAATATATTTTATCATACTTCCCATTAATTTTTGTAATTGCGTTTATAAACACGCATTTTTATTTTCGCTAATAAATGAATTTTCAATAATATATGAAAAATGTATTATTGCTAATACATTTTTCAAGTTCATACTATCATTGTTATTATTAATACAAATGTTAAATATAAATATAAACGAATAAAATTAGCACATTATCATATTACGGCATTTTGAAATAGAAGTTCGAAAACTTTCTTTAGTTTAATTATTATTTTTTGCATTAACAAAAGTATGAGAATTTCGTTTTCCCAAGACCTTGATTTCTTCAAAAATTTCTATCCTGGTCATATACTATTATTCTATTGTGAAAAAGAAAATTTTTACTAAACTCTCAAATTTTTTCAAATGAAAAAATGCTTTATCGATTGTTCAATTTCTTTTCATATTTTTCTGAAATATTTTCAATGTTAAAATAGTATAATATTACAGAAAGTTGGTTCACAGCTAATACCGCTTAAATACGTGAGGCAGATGCGTGCGATTTAAATTTTTAAGGATCTTAGTGAGAGAACATTCTGAAGTGAGATTGAAAGGAGAAACCATATGATAAATGGCAGAAATCAGAAATGTTAAAATATACTTATCTCTGTTTGCTTAGCTTCCATTTTTATTGATCTTTCTTCAAATATTCTTTCATTTTATCAAAGAATAATTTTTTCATCAATTGTCTCCGCAACGAAATATTGGTAACGACACTATTTTTTTTTCTTATTAATCTACAATTTCCAGATTTCTTAACTTTTTAAAAAATGACATTTGAGATAAATATGCATATTTTATAACAAGGATTGAAGTTATGATGAATAAGGAAAGATATATTTGAAATAGTACAAACTTTTTTTACATGAAGAACTGCGGTGATGTGGTTTTTATGTCAGAGAGTTTTAAGTTTGAAACCCGATTCAACCAGAAGTACTTTTAGGGGAACAAGTGTATTGTAAATTAATAAAAGTAAGTAAGAGTCAATATTGTCTCGTTGGTATGGCACGAAAGATCGGAAGGGGGGGGGTGTCGGTTCAAACGTCGCCTTCATTATCTGCCGACTGTTCAAAATTAATATTTCGTTTCAAAATGCTTCTCGAGTTGTTTTTAAACGGAACAAATATTACTAAATTTCTGACAACCAAGTAATTAATACTTCGGTTTTCCATAATTTTTTTCAATATTTACATGTTGTTAAGCAATAGGAAGCGATAAATTTTCTTGGTGGTGGTGGTATATGTGTGTGTGAGGTGGGGGAGATATTCTCTTCAACTTATATCTGAAAATTAATTTCTAAAAATAAAATAAAAGATGAACTAATGCGGGTTTTCATAGTAAAAGAAAAAAACCTTTTCGTAAAAATGCGCCTTAATTTGTTGCAGTTATAATATAGCATCTTGATTCTTAAGTGTTTCAAATACAAGACGTCCGCAATTAAATGATCCCTTATAAAGGCTTGTCTGCAATCTTAACTATTAATGAAATTTAACTATTAAAATAATTATAACGATTCAAAACATTAGTTTGAAACTTCATAGCTAGATAATGTTTTGCTCATGTTGCATTTGCCTTCATTTTATTTTTAAAATCTATTTACAATTTAATTACAAAGCAGCTTTAAAATGCATACAAAAACTAATTTAGTGTTCTTGCAAAGCTCCTGAGTATAAAACAATAATAAAACAATGAAAAATGTCGGAATAAAATGTCTGAAAAATATATTTTTTAAAAATTTATTTAAAAAAAACCATCTGAAAAAAAAAACTCATGTGTCTGAAAATCTTATTTTTTTAATTTTAAAGTCTTGTGAAAATAACTTTCGTATAATAAAATGCTTTGGATTGATGAAAAGTTATTGAGGAAAAATGTTAACTCTTGATTATTTTTTAAAATTAAAAATCTGAAAAAACCTTTATATTGAGCCCGGAAGTAATTACATTCAAGTTCAAAGGTCTTCCTGCGCGTTTTGGCAATTTTTTTCATTGTGAGTTTCGTATTTCATGTTTTAATTTACAAATAGTATATTATTTCCTTCAAAATTTGATAGAAATCTGCAAATTTGTTCTAATGGTTATATACCAAATCCCATCCGTCTAGCTTAAATTGTTTTTAAGTTATTGTGATCACAGAAAGACCGACAGATATAATGCCAAAAAAGTCTTTTTTTCCAGACTCAGTCAGTTCTGAAATGTGTAAATTCTTAAAAATCTCGAGTTCGAATCTTTCAACGATTATAATATTTTTCTCTGTACTTCATATATGAAAAAGCAAAAATAATGAAATTTTGCGTACTATTTGGAACAGAAAAAATATTTTATTCATTTATTATTAGGATAAAGTATACTTTTACTCTAAGAAAACTTAAAGCTCGGGTCATATAAATTTTTATGTCTACAGAATAGATTAGCTTTCATATATATTATATTTGATGGAGGTCTTTCAATGCCTCCAACTTTCAATTTACTCAGAATTAACTATCGCATACTCGAATAAAATATCGAAACGGCGATTTCGTCCAGGCAACTTTGAAGAAAATCCGAAATTTGTAGAGATTTTGAATAAATGTAAACACTTCCAAGAATTCTTAAAATAATAACCAAATTTCAAGGAAAGTAGTATTAGCTATTCGGCATAAGAGGTAAAAGCCACATTATACAGTGGCCATCAAAAGATTGAGGTTCAGTAGGAAAATTCTGAATTTCAAATTTAAGCACTAATATTCACCCTGTTCCACAAATGCTCTATAAATCACCTTGCACTGTCTATAATATATCATGGAAAATCCTATCGCACCATGAAGTATTTAAAAATTTTCACGTGTTCGCTACCTGTTCCCATTTGTTTAAAAGGCACATCAAATTTTCAATATAGTGGTTTACTCGCTTTGCAGTTACGTAAGAATGGCACAGGAAAATCTCATCAGAAATTTTTGGTAGAGGTAGCTCAGTGAGTACCAATACGCTTAGTTAAAGTTCCAAAAATTTTTCTTCAATCTTAGACATTTTGTTGCATTTTGTAAAAGTTACAATATGAAGAGAATTGTCTGCACCATTTATTTGGGAGCTGAGTAGAATTTATTTCGTAAGGCCCAGCATCATACTCCAAAATCGTATGGCAAACTTAAAAGAAACTTTATTTCTAATCTTCAAATTATAAAGATGCCTTAGATGAAGCATCTATATGCACGACAGAGTTCTTTTATACATTGTATTTACTTTCATTATGCTTCCCAAAGAGTTTTAACAGAAATAAGGGTTAAAACTCGGGATTTCAATTGTGAACACTCTGTCCTTATATAACACTAATTTTGGCTGGAGCCTTTTAACGAGATTTAATCTTCAATGATTTGACAAAAATCTTAGAAGATCTAGATTACAGTATTTTACTGCATTTCTGCGTTTTATATTTCCAACTATTAATTTTACTCGAATATTTCAATATGCCACCTAAGGTTTCTTAGATAGTTAAAACTGATGTGAATAAAGTTAAAAAATTTTACTCTAGTGCTGCAAGAAAATGATACACTTAAATTTATGTTTTATGACCAATGAATGAACATTACTCTTTGTAGCTTTATTAATTCTTTTTTTGCTAATTTTCTTTACTATTACTTATTTTTAAGTGTTGCTCGAGCTCTAAAGCTGTAGGTAACTCTCTATTAAGCAATTTTAATCGTGAATTAGAATATATAGAAGCAAGAAAGGGAAATTTTTGAATGAAAAGAAAATTTTTTTGATATAGAAAAATGGATATTGCAACAGGTTAAAAAGAAGTCCAAAGATATTTTGACAACATCTACAAATTGTCAATTGTAATTAAAAAGAAATAAAGTTTAGCACTTCTCTCAAAGTAAGTAATGGTCTATGGCATTGCGAAATGTTCATGATGTCGTAGAATGAAAATTTGTAACATTGTATGGCATCATGAACATTGCGCAATGCCATAATATTTCTGGATCATAGAGAAAAAGAAATTATGCGTCCAAAATGAATTTATATTAATACTGTGAGATCATAGATTCTTTTATACTACTTTATTTTTATTATAAATGAGTTGAATAACTAATGAGTTCAGCAAATATCTTCGAAAATTAAAAAGTCAGCCTTATATGGTATAGCTCACATAGCATTTTGGAAATACTAGAAATTGTCATGTTAAATTTAAAAATTATTAGTTAGCCTTTATACCACTAGCGCCTAAATGACGAATCAAATCAACAGAAAACATGACTGAACAAAAGCATTATTCAAAAATGAAAAATCTCAAAAACTATTTTCTCTTTTTCATATTCTTTGAAAAATGGCAGAGAGCATTCGAACTTCCTTAAGAAAATAAAACCGAGCTTTTGAAAGCGAGACCATATGAAAATAATAAAAGTACAAGAGGAAGGCATGGCCCACACATGATAGCACTTCGAATGAGTTTATCGCTCGGAAGGAAATAGTTACAGAAGGGGAAAAAAGTTTCCAAACCTTTTTCCTTGAATGGAACGGGCACAAAAGCATGATTTACACATTCAGTCTCAGGAAGACGAGGTTATTGCTGGATCTATTTGTCATGGGCTCGCGTACGGTGGCAACTATGGTACATGTGAGGAGCAAGAAAGGAGAGGAGGAATACTTTTTTGGGGTTTTTGCTGAGGAGAGAAATGGTGACAAGATGTTTGATGGTGACGTGACGCATCATTCCGGGTGAAGGAAGCGCGTAGCGAGAATGTTATTTTCACATCTGTCCAAACTGAAGTATTATCTTTCCAACGTTTCTTTTCGCGGGTTAAGGATATAGAAAGGATATATTCGTCGATGAATAGCGCTGAATAGAACAGCACGGTATCCAAAAATGGTGAAAGGTGTATAGGTGGATGAGGGGATTTTCTGAATCTCGGTCTTTCAAAGATGTGTCTTTTCCTCCCCCTACATTTTGGGGAAGGAATTGGATAGTAATAGAATTTGATCCTTTACTTCATCGCTGATTTAGCATAGGTATTTGAATAAAAAAAATAAATAAAGATTTTATTTTCGAGGGAAAAAGGTCCATTTTCTTCTTACATGTCTATATATATAGATTTTTTTTATATTGTATTCATATATCGATTATAATTTATGGAAATTAAATGAATAAATTTTAAATACCTTTTATATTTTGTTTACTTTAAGCTGATTGTCATCTTCCTTCTGGAAATTTGCTTTCTTCTAACGCGTGTTAAAATGGCAACTTTCTTTTCGCATTTATTATTCATTCGATTGTCGATTTAGAAATGGATTGTTTCATTAATTCTAATATTTTCAAAAATAAATTAAACTTAATTAAATATAATTATTTCACTCTTTTGTTCCGGGACTCATGTTTAAACCACCAAAATGCTTTGTAGCAGAATGACTGTGAAATGCAATTCATATATTTAAATTGATTTGAGACGATCACTTTATATTTAAATACTATCAGGGAAAAATATCTTTCTCATTTTGCAAACTTTAAAAATACTTTTCTTAGTTTTCTAACAATATTAAAATATATTTTAGTTTTTGCGATATATTAAACCCGTAATTATGTAGTTTTCCCTTCTATCTAGTTCGGTGAGCATTTCTGATTTGGGTATCTGTTGCTGCATTGATTCAATTATATATGACATATGGGATGTCAATGGATTATTCATCATTTTGTGTCAAATTATATCGTCTATATATGATTTAATTTTTAGCCTATAAATTTAAAACTTTCATAATTTAACACATTAGTGAAATTAAGATATCACTGCTGAGAGGTGAATTCCAGATTTTAACAACTCATTATTTGATACTTATTTTTATTTTAATACTAGCCGCCTTTGGCTACCAGCTGGTTCGCCAGTATTACCGCTCGCTACAATTTTCAATGAAATATTTTAAGTAACTGGTCTCTTAATAGATTCTCAAATAAAACATTTTTAGTCTTCAAATTTTGATAGCCATACCAAACTTATACTGTTGTTTAGATTGTTTCGTTCAATTTACTATATATATTTTGTTAATTTGTTGTCATTTCCGGTCAACTTTAATTTAAAGTGGAAATGATGAAATTGCAATTAATATAAAGATATTTTTTAATAAAACGAAGCGTTTTATTTTATCTATCATCGTTATTGTTATTTATTTATTATAATTATTATTGAATATGATTATTGCAAACAGAATCGCTCGGTATATAAGTCTTATGTGAACTACAAAATAAGGTTCAGAATTTATGTAATATCTCAAAGAATAATTCAACAAAAATTTCTCAGATTCAGCATAAAATTCAGTTTTTAGTTTTGCTTTCAAAAGGATTGAAATGAAATCAATAATAATATTTTGTTCCGGCCTATAAATATATTTAAAAAATTAAGAAGTCTAAATTTAATGCAATAAGGTATTATATTCTGAGAAATACTCTGGACACACCAAATTTTAAATAAATGAATGAATGTTTCTGTTTTCCACGATCAACTAAGACTTATTTATGAAGTTTTAAATGTTAAAAATTTAGAAAAACTCAACATTTTCATAATCTTAGGCCAATTAATCTTGAGAAACCTGCGCACTGATTGGCGTATTTTCTTTGAAGCGATCGATGAAAAATCTAAAATTATCCTTTTTTTATTGAATAGTGATATTCAAATTTACATAAATCAGTCGGTTTAAGTGATTGATTTAGTTGATTGGAAATTAACTCTTTTTATTTAAAATATTAGTATTTCAAGAACATTTTGTTAATCGTGATTCCCACAGCAGAAGTTTTATGTAAAATTAAAAATTCGTTATTTATTAGACCATTTATTGAATCAAGTTACATAAAATATAATCATTTTCCATTTAGACCATTTTAGCAGATCTGTGTCTATTACTAAAGGTTTGCAAATTAGTTGTGTGGCCGTGATTTGAATGGATATCCTGTTCATATTAAACAAAACTTGCCTTAAAATAAAACTGATTTATTGGATTAATAATATAGAGAGTGTAAAAGATCATAAAATAATTTTTCTTGAATTTATTTTTTTAGAAAAAATAATATTTCATATATGTTTCATTTCCTACAGACCCGTGCCGAAAATTATATTTTTGCAGATTTTATTTCCAAAAAGATTTAATTTATTTTTAATTAGAGCTTTAATCAATGTGATGGCAAAACGTTGAAAAAAGCTAATTTTTTCCCATGAATGTGAAACGTGTTCGTGCAGTTTAAATTTTATTTTTATTTTGTACGAAAAAATTGTTGAAAAATATAGTTAAAATATCTATTTAAAAATTCATTAAATATAGAAATTTAATTTTAAGGTTAAAACATTGGTATAATTTAAAAGATAAAGTTTTGATCTTTAACTTCATGTATAAATCTTTTTTGTGCGGTAGTATTTTCGGAAGTTATAGCAGAAACACGCCAAAATTTCGCTTAATTTTTAAATAAATAAAATTCTAATTAAAAATTCGAAAAAATAACTCCCAGGTGCACATTACCGGCCTCCAAGGTATACACGTGCCAAATTTGGCAGCTGTAGGTTTAATGGTCTGGCCTGTAGAACGCCAAAACACACACACACACACACACATTGAGCTTTATTATAAGTACTAGCCGCCTTTGGCGACCAGCCGGTTCACAAGTATTTCCGCTAGCTACAATTTTCAATTAAATATTTTAAGTAACTGGTCTCTTAAAGGATTCTCAAACAAAACATTTTTAATATTCAAATTTTGATAGTCATATCAAACTTATACTGTTTAGATCGTTTCATTCAATTTACTATATATATTTTGCTAATTTGTTGTCATTTCCGGCAAAATTCAACTTTAATTTAAAATGTAAATGATGAAATTGCAATTAATATTAAGATATTTTTTTAATAAAACCAAGTGTTTTATTTTATTTATCATCTTTATTGTTATTCATTTATTATTATTATTATTTAATGTGAGTATTGCAAACAGAATCGCTCGGTATTTAAGTCTTATGTGAACTACAAATTTTTTTTCATAATTTATATAATATCTCAAACAATAATTCAACAAAAATTTCTGAGATTCAGCATAAAATTGAGTTTTTAGTTTTGCTCTCAAAAGGATTGAAATTAAATCAATAATAATATTTTGTTCTTGACTATAAATATATTTCAAAAATTATGAAGTCTAAATTTAATACAGTAAGGTATCATATTCTGTGAAATATTCTGGACACACCAAATTTTAAATAAAGGAATGTTTCTATTTTCCACGATCAACTAAGACTTATTTATGAAGTTTTAAATGTTAAAAATTTAGAAAAACTCAACATTTTCATAATCTTAGGCCAATTAATCTTGAGAAACCTGCGCGCTGATTGGCGTATTTTCTTTGAAGCGATCGATGGAAAATCTAAAATTATCCTTTTTTTATTGAATAGTGATATTCAAATTTTCATAAATCAGTCAGTTTATGTGATTGGAAATTAACTCTTAAAAGTCAGTGATTCAGTTAATTGGAAATTAACTCTATGACCACCATAAAATCTGCGCTTTCTCTTGTGGTGTATGCATTCTCCTTAATATCCGCTCGAATAAAACATCACATACAAAAGTACTAGAACAAACACATCAAAAGTAAACATAACATTTCAATAGTTGCCAAAAACAAAAGAGAGAAAAATGCAATTAATAAGCAGACGATATTTAGAAAAGTGCAGATATTTAGACTGGAAAATGAAATTATCTAAAATTAACCACACGCGCAGACGATATTTACAAAAGTAAAAATATTCAAACCTGAAAAGGAAAATATATGAGTTATTCCATCAATAAATGCCATACGTTTGTTTATATCTTCATTATTTTATGAGTCTTTAAACATCAAAATGGGTCCGGGACTAAATAAACACCCTGCATAGAGAGTGTAAAAGATCATAAAATAATTTTTCTTGAATTTATTTTTTAGAAAAAATAATATTTCATATTTTTTTCATTTCCTACAAACACGTGCCGAAAATTATATTTTTTCAGATAGATGACAAAAGCGAACATGGCTATATAACCACGAAAGTATGTTCTATACCTCCCCTTCTAAATAAATGGGCTAAACTCAAGTAACTTTGTATATTTATTATTTAACACAAGCGAATGAAAAAAAAAGACGGTTAACATTTTGAAGTAAGAAAATTGCATATCCAGTTGATTAGAAATTAAACTAAAATTTTTCAATTTTATCATTGCAAATTTGCAGTTGCAATTTTACCAAAGTAACCACAAAACAAATTCTTCCATTAGGAATATTTCAAAACTATTCTAAAATTTAAAATTTTCCTTTTTTAATGATACTACTTTAAATTTTCTTGCAATTTTCCTTTCAATTTTTATTAATATTTCAAAATTTAATAATTGAGAAATGCAGATGATTTTGTGGTAAGGAAATTTAGATACTACGTTGCTCGGTAACATTGAGATTATGAAATGATACACCTTTATTTTAGATATTTCAGTTTTTTTTAATTGGTAACATTTTTGATTTATAAAAAAAAACTCTAAAAATAATTTAATAAATTAAATACTTTTAAATGGAATAAATATTTGAGTTCCAAAATATGTGTCCTTTTTCTTTTAATAAATGTTTCAAAATTAGTTTTATGTATAATTTGTAACAGAACTTTTCATTTTTGAAAACAAGGAAGTATGCGAAGAACTGTTAATAGAATACACTAGCAGAAATTTGGAAAAACACAAAAATAAATGTTTAAAAACAAATGATTTGATTTATTTTAATGATTTTTGACAACGAAAAACGAACATTTTAAGTTTCTCAAAAAACTTATTACAACTTTTTTTTTACACTTAAGTATTTGGGAATAAAATTTGAATTATATAAAGATATTAACAATTTAAAAAGAAAATTAATTGTCAGCTGTTTTTAAAAATCGTCTGGTGCAAATGATATTCACATCTTAATTAAAAATTATTTCAAACGATAAAAGAATTTTATCGTTTGATTTATGATATTTTAAACAAAAGTCATTTTTACATCAAAATATTAGAACATGAAAATATTTTAATTTTGAGCAACGCTGGTTATATCAACTAGTAAGAAAATATATAAGGAAATAATTAGGCATAATAATATATGCATAATAAGCCACCTTCAGTATCCAAAATAGTTGTTATGCGTAGTAAATCACTTTTCATTACGACAGTGCTATAATTTATAACTCTTGTTCTCAGAACAACTAAAAGAAAATGGAAAAGGAAGAACAACAGAAGCTAAAGAAGAAGTTTTCTTTATTGAATCTGTCCAGACAATATGCTGAACAATTGAGTTGATTAGACCTAATCACACTTAACTGAAATTTCTTTATAGTCTGGTTCCTTCTATTTCGAAACAAGGGTCAATTTGTATTCTTTCAAGTTAACAAACACAACATTAAGAGTAGAATTTAACTTCATTAACTATTATTCATAAGATGTATAGTAACCGCCAGATGATTTAAGGTATGAAATAATTCCCATAAATTTATAAATATATATTATTTTCAAGGGTAAACATAGTTCTCTTTTATGTTGTCGAAAACTACTATATTACTTTATAACTGTATTTTAATTTTTTTTGAGAATATTGAAATATTAGATAATGTCATTTTAAAAATTTTTATGTTTTCAGTAAGTACTTTTCTGTTCTATTTGTATGTTCGAAGCAAAATTTGTAATCGATTAGTCTTGAAACTTTAAACATAATTAAGAACTCAATGACAATGCACCATTAACTCGCTCTCTAGTCTGTCTGGCCGATACAAGTTTTGCAATCTATTAAAAATTTTCATTATCGATAGATGTCGCCATACCAAGTCGTGTGCTCATCAGAAGGTTGGTTAAAAAATCAATTGCAAAATTTCACAAACACGATTAAGAAAATAGAAAATAATTATTTCAATACCTTTTTTTAAATATAACATGTTTTTAAAATGGATAAAAAGTATAAAATAATTTCTTCCAACCCCATACAGATTTATAACCTAATACAGACTGTCTTAAAAATTTGTGTCTGAGTGCATTTTTAAATTTTAAAATATATATATGTCTATATCATATGTCCGATGGCTTCATAAAAACTATTAAAAATTTAAATTTTTAGTAATTTATTACAAATTGCGCGCTATCCTCTGTAAAATTATGTCCCTTTTATTTACTTCATGTAAATTGGCCAGATAACAAATGCAATCTTTCTTCGTTAATTTTTTAAAAAAGGAAGATAATTACTGGATTAAATATGAAATATTGAAAGAACTTTAATTTCACCAGAACACAGCTAAGTCTGATTGAAAATTATGCAAAACATTTTTTTTTAAATGCCAGAATCTAAGGGAAAAATTGTTAAATGAAATGGATATTATTAAAATAATTCGCGAAAATATTTTCGAGAATCATTGCGGGAAAAAGTAGGAGATCTTGTAATATTTTTAATTAATTAAAATGAAAAAAAATCTCCAGGATGCTCATTTCTAATCACAAAAGTATATCTCTAGTGAATTTAGTAATAATCAAACCTGCCGGGAAAACCACACACACACACACACACACACACACCTATTTTCTATTACTATTAGAACTTTTTCTTATTAAGAAGGTTATTTGGATGCATTTTTATGGCAATTTGTTACTTAGTTTTATGTAAATATAGTAATATTGTTATTATATAAAATCTATCTATACTTATAATAAAGCTCAATGTGTGTGTGTGTTGGCGCTCTACAGGCCAGACTATTCAACCTACAGCTACCAAACTTGGCACGTGTATACCTTGGAGGCCGGGAATGTGCACCTGGGGGTTATTTTTTCGAATTTTTAAATAGAATTTTATTTATTTAAAAATTAAGCGAAATTTTGACATGTTTCTGCTATAAATTCCGAAAACATTACCGCACAAAAAAGAATTTTACATAAAATTAAAGATCAAAAATTTATCTTTTAAATGATACCAATGTTTTAACCTTAAAATTAAATTTCTATTTTTAATGAATTTTTAAATAAATATTTTAAATATATTTTTCAACAATATTTTTCGTACAAAATAAAAATAAAATTTAAGCTGCTCGAGCACGTTTCGAATTCATGGGAAAAAATTAGCTTTTTTCAAAGTGTTGCTATCACATTGATTAAAGCCCGAACTAAAAATAAATTAAATCTTTTTAGAAATAAAATCTGCAAAAATATAATTTTCGGCACGTGTCTGTAGGAAAGGAAACATATATGAAATATTATTTTTTCTAAAAAATAAATCCAAGAAAAATTATTTTATGATCTTTTACACTCTCTATATTATTAATCCAATAAATCAGTTATATTTTAAGGCAGGTTTTGTTTAATATGAACAGGATATCCATTCAAATCAGGGCTACACAGCTGATTTGTAAACCTTTAGTAAGTCACAGATCTGCTAAAATGGTCTAAATGGAAAATGATTATATTTTATGTAACTTGATTTAATAAATGCTCTAATAAATAACGAATTTTTGATTTTACATTAAGCTTCTGCTGTGGAAATTACGAATAACAAAATATTCATGAAACACTAATATTTTAAATAAAAAGAGTTAATTTCCAATCAACTAAATCAATCACTTAAACTGACTGATTTATGAAAATTTGAATATCACTATTCAATAAAAAAAGGATAATATTAGATTTTTCATCGATCGCTTCAAAGAAAATACGCCAATCAGTGCGCAGGTTTCTCAAGATTAATTGGCCTAAAATTATGAAAATGTTCAGTTTTTCTAAATTTTTAACATTCAAAACTTCATAAATAAGTCTTAGTTGATCGTGGAAAACATAAACATTCATTCATTTATTTAAAATTTGGTGTGTCCAGAATATTTCTCAGAATATGATACCCTACTGCATTATATTTAGACTTCCTAATTTTTGAAATATATTTATAGGCCGGAACAAAATATTATTATTGATTTCATTTCAATCTTTTTGAAAGCAAAACTAAAGACTGAATTTTATGCTGAATCTGAGAAATTTTTGTTGAATTATTGTTTGAGATATTACATAAATTAAGAAAAATATTTTGTAGTTCACATAAGACTTAAATACCGAGCGATTCCGTTTGCAATGCTCATATTCAGTAATAATAATAATAAATAAATATCAATAAAGATGATAAATAAAATAAAACACTTGGTTTTATTAAAAAGTATTTTATATTAATTGCAATTTCATCATTTCCACTTTAAATTAAAGTTGAAGTTTTACCGGAAATGACAATAAATTAGCAAAATATATATAGTAAATTGAAAGAAACGATCTAAACAACAGTATAAGTTTGGTATGACTATGAAAATTTGAAGATTAAAAATGTTTTGTTTGAGAATCTATTAAGAGACCAGTTACTTAAAGTGTTTAATTGAAAATTGTAGGGAGCGGTAATACTGGCGAACCGGCTGGTCGCCAAAGGCGGCTAGTATAAAATAAAGGTTAAACTTATTTCACATTATTTGCAATTCCTAACAAATTTTGAACACTTATTTAAATAACAATACAAAATATATCAATTAATTTTAGTTTCAAATGTCTTTAAATATAAAAAGATATTTTAAGACCACCCTATTTTTTTTCAAAATTTGTCTTATTTTTCAAGTGTTTTCTAATATTGTGAGAAAAAGTTTTCACCTCTATTTATAACTCACATGCTTAAAGATAATTGGGTGTGGTATCTGTCTATGTTAGTTTTGTTCTGTTAGTGTTCATTTTCAGAAATCCAGTGTTCTAATAATTCTACGAGCAATACACTAATGAGGCGAGATCTGTTTGTAGTTGAAAAAAATATCGAACAAAAAAAATTATTTTAAGAATGAGGAGATATTTGAAATCTTGTTTGATTCCATTCCGGTTCTTTGTTTCGGTGGATAGAAAAACAACAACAACCGAATGATAAAAATGTACTTTGTTTAAAAAAATATATTTTATGCACTGTTCTGAAAGTAAATGCAAAGCTGAATAAAACATTTTTTAAAGCCATAATTTTTATTAAACAAGGAGAAGATTCTATTCATTTTTACCATAATTTTTTTCAGTTGGAAGAATGTTATAAAATTTAGTATTTGTAGAAAACTTATTTTTTCTGACGTCAAGAGTTGTATTATCATAAATCGGTTCGAATTTACTCATTCAATTTTCAAATAAGAAAACAATTTGATGAAAAACATTTGAATAAAATTAAAACAAAAACAATGCCAAATGCATTAAAATAATCCTATGTATTATTTCAGTTATCAACATCTTTCTTATTTTCTCGTATACGAAAAAAGAGTATTAAATATTAAAATCGTAAAAAAAAAGAATCAACCACGAGTGTTTGATGAATTTTTACGTTTTAGATGTCTTTGTGTTTAGCAAACACTTGTTAAATCATATCGGTGTGTTTTTGAACAAGAAATTCAAACATACTTAGTGGTTGGATAAAAAAATATAAAAGAAAACGTGTATTCTTTTAATATCAAATTTCTAGATTTCTGTAAAAATTACAACGAAATCCATCGATAGGAATATTATCTGTTTGTCTGTCCATAATACATGAAAATGATAATTAAAAAAATGTAAAGAGCTAGATGGAACAAGTTTAAAAAGCAACTTTATCAATGTGCATCAGTAAAAGGGTTAAGTAATTTAAACTTAAAAATTCACTTTAAAACGCTTCAGTATCTCATTGTCTTTTTATGCTATTATAAGTATTGAAATTGCAATAAATATTCCAAATAAAATGTGTCATATAATATGGAAATTAAATGAACTCGTAAGTCAAGGGATTAATAAATTATGCTTTAATTGCTGCATTTTAAGATATTTTTTAAATTTATTTTTGATATACGAAATTAGAAAAAAAAAACACCCGCAATTATTAAAAATTTCAAATTAGAGATTGATGAATATATGTTTTGGGTCGACATAAGTACGAAAATATCAGTTTTTTGGAATTTTGTTTATCTGATTATGATAATTCTAAAATGGAGAATTACATAAATGAAGTTTGACATATTGATTTTATACTAAAATTCTAGATTTGTTTAGTTTAGTTATATTTATATCCCGTTTCAAAACAATGCGGAGGCTTAGTATTTTAGAATTAATAATTTTGAACATCAGCTAAGTGCCAAGAATGCCGTCTAAGCCTGCATCCCATCTCCTAACATTGCTGCACACATTTGGACATACAAGGACATTTGGCGCTTGTGGATTTAAAATGCAACAGATTACACGGTGGTACCTGGCTGAAACAAGATTCCGAATTTGGAAGCCTTCTGGTCTCTGAGCCGAGAAAACCACACCACTGTGGCTGAGATTATACACCTGTATCAAAATTTAAATGAAATTTACCTTAAGAAGTATATCTGTTAGGTCGTGTGCAATATATCTGTTAGGAAGTATACCTGCAGTATATCTGTCTCTTAAGAAATATATCTGTTCTGTCGAACTAGCCAAGCGAAATTTAACCCAAAGTTTATCACCGGAACAGCATATTTGCATTCCTTTGGATCAAATCCTTTAATGGGTATATCTGTTTTTCAATGCGTGCATGTACAAAAGCGATAAGTCAAAAACGCTAAATAGCTATATAAACGATATTTGATACGCTAGCTTAACATCTCTACTAATAATAAAGATGAAAGTGTGCGTGTTAGCACTGTAACAGGCAGACCGTCAGATCTAGGGCATCTAAACTTGGTACATATACGTTTTAAAGATGGAAATAACAATGTAAACGATCTTGTAGTGATTTTTTTAAATAATTAAAATTCTATTTAATTTATAATTAAGCGAAATTTTAACGTTTTTTCACCATAACTTCGAAAAATATTATAACACAAAAATGATTTTTGTGTTACGAAACTGAAAAAAATTAATTTTTCAATCATACTAACTTAATATTTTTACAAATATTTTCTTAATTACAGTATTTAAAAAAATTACCTAATTTTTTTACACAAATAGATGACATTATTACGCTGAGATTCAAACCATTTTCATTGGTTCATTAAATACTTATAACTTGATTTTTTCCCATTGCAGTAAGCTAAAGAAGAATGATTATGTTTAACATCTGCTTAGTTTACGAAACGAAAAATATAGTTACAATACCACGAAAGTCATAAGACAGATGAACCGGACATTTACATTTTTCATGGATGATGTATGAAGCTATGATGCCATGGGACTTGTCTCTATCAAAAAGGTCTATGCACACATTGAAGAGAATGTATTTAAGACAATAATAAGGCTTTAATGTCTGATAGTTGAAGGAATCTTGGACATCAAGCTATATCTAAACGATTTGTATATTAATTAAAAATAAAAATATCCATCTCTGGCAAACCGGCCGATAATCAAAGGCAATTAGTAATTAAATATTTGTAACGTTCAAGTAGCCGGTTGAAAGAAAAATTTCCAAAATCCATATTCGAGATGCAATATTATGCGAAATACAAAACGCACAATATTGCATCTAGTATACGAGAAACAAGAGGGAAGAGCATCCCAGCTATTTAATAATAGGAATTGTACAGATTCAAATGCTTTAGAAAATTTTCAGAAATGTTCATAAATGATTCAATTCCAAGGCAAGAGCAAATAATTTATTTAATACGGCTCAGATTAACAGACGGAAGGAAGTTGTTAGTTCCTCTCTCTTGCCTCGTGAAACGAAAAGCATTATGGTTACTTCTCTGAGCTATTCGAAAGCACGAAAACGTTTCCTATAGTAATAACATTCCGACTTACCGAACGGAAATTATTGATGTTCAGTGTTTTCATTGTTAAGGATTGATGTATTTATTCTACGCAATATAATAAAGAAATAAACAAAGAAGATTTCACTCTCTTCCAAAACTTAATTACAATTTGCAAAATTAAAAAAAAATCAGCTTTCGAATTTGATTAAAAATTATTTTGTAATTCATATTTATGAACTTAATTAATGAAAGCTGTAAAAAGTTTTATATATTATAATATTTTATATAAAATATTCTTCAATTAAAAATATTATGCACATTAAAAAAATCTGTTTTATACGGATTGCGTTGGCCTTCATTGAGAGGTTTTATAAAGCATATTTTTATCTTCAAACTTATTACCTTAGATCATACAACCATCGATTTGATGTGCGATAATTATAAACATTTTTATGCTATAGATATTTACTATAGACATGACTATAGATATATGCTATAGACATGAAAATGCAAAGGTATGCAAATCAGCTTGTTTACAAAGTACAAAAAGCAGTGCAGAAAACAGAAACTGAAGATAATAAAAATCAGACATTCAAAAATTAAAAAAAAAATAATAAAATACGGGCACGATTGTTAAAAAGTTTTATCGAAACAAATATGAATAAAAAATTCTTTATACATTAATATTTTTCAAATTAGAGATAATTTTGATTCATTAATAAGAAACTTATATGCTGATTTTTATTCAAAACAAAATGGCGCAGTTCTCAAAAATCTCCACTCATCAGTTTAGCTTCCAAATCAATTCGTAATTTCCCTCGATGATCGCCGTAATTGATGAAAGATGGCTAACAATTCCGTGCGCAGGTAACGATTTCGTTTAATTAGATCCTTTTACGAAGAGAAATGGAAACGTAAAAGAAATTGTTGCTTTAAATGAGTTCTATCAAATAACAAGCCAAGTGCCCAATATTTAGAATTATTAAGATAATTACCTATTAGTTTCAAAATGAGAGTGAGAGAGTTGGAAGTATACGAAAGTTAATTTGATTCCAATCCAATGATTAGAAGATTCAACGATAGCAGTTATGCAATAAGAAACCAATTCCATAATGTTTTCTTGAGTATCAGGAAAAATTCTAATTCTGATCTTTACAAGCATTAATTTTTAGCTATAGTAGTTTTTCTACATAATGGCAAAATATGTAATAATAATTTTGTGTTATTTTGAAATACAATTGAATTTGAGCAGTTAGAATATTTTTAATTAGAATTATTCTCTTGTCTTTTGAATTTACAGTAATAGTAAACACTTTTTAATCCGGAACGTTTCATCGGATTATCAAGCGTCAATTTATTTTCAAATGGAATAGGATCAATCGAGGTAATCAGGAATAAATTTTGCAAATGTTGCCATTGCAGTTTAAAAGAATAGTCTCGGATACAGAAATGGTCATAATCATATTTAGCAAACCTCAATAAGCATTGGCTTTTTCGTAAAAATCTATGAATTAACCAATCTTCCTTACAAGAATGTTCCCAATTAATCAAGAAATGTGGAGTAATCAGAAACAAGCGTTTTGGATTCTGTTTCCAAAAACGAATTTAGTTGAAGATATATTTAAAATGAGGAAAAGTATTATATATTAATTCTTAATGCATTCTACAGCCTGTTTCCAATTACCCATAAATACAGTTCAATTGATTTTTTATTGCTTTTTATTATCTTTAATTTAGAGTAATTTGTATTCATATCGTCTCCGATTTTGTTAAAAAATAATTAGAAATATTACGATATAAATCTTTATAAAATTATAAAGGACACACGTAGATGAAATGCTATCAGTATTAAATTAGTGCTATTAGTATTTAGTATTAAATTACAGAGCTTCCACTTCATGCAGAATGTTCAACCCACCATTTAATTAATTCTTCTTCAATATTTTCTCTTTTCGAATAAATAAAAATTTTCTTTTCTATCATCTATTTTAATGATAAAATATAGGAGAATAGTTTTTATTTGACTCTGAAATCTCACTCATTACCAAATGAAACTTGATTTAGTAAATTGTTACGATTCAAAGCTGTCTGTCGCATCCTATTTACCACAGTCTATTCCATCATTCCTGCAGATGTATGAATAAAAATGTCTTCATTCTGACATCTCAAATATAAAACAATTACTTCCGCTATTCTTTCAGTCTCTATTTCCTGTTGAAAAAAATGAAAATAGTCTTCAGATTCTTCATCAGATTCTTCACGCTTTCTTCTATATACGAGGGCGCTCAAGCAACTTCCTTTAATAATCAACCACCAACTTTTATACGTGAAAGAGAATAAAAAATTATGAAGGTCATTTGCTAGATTTTTTAATAAAAAATTTAACACGAAAGAATAAACAATAGTAGTTGCGCCAAATGTTACTGTTTCTCTAGATTTACTACTAACCAAGATTACTATTTCCTATCATATAAAAAATATTTTATATACACATAAAAAAAGATAAGTATTTTTGCTTTTAAGTACTAAACATTGGAAATTTCAATGATAATTTAGAATATTAACTTTCTTCTTAAAAGAAACAACAATAGAAGTTTCTTCGTAACTATTATATCATACAGATCCAAAAAATTTATAACTTAGCAACTTACCTTCCATACAACCAACATAGAGAGAAACAATGAAACTTACGAAAGTTTTGATTTCACTTTTTCTCTGAACACACTTGAAACTAAAGTGAATAAACTACGCCAGATAATACTGTGAAAAGTGTTCTTTTTCACTTTGAATATCTTAAGCAAAGCAGATTTTTTTAACTTCGCTGATTCTTCACTAGTGTGGAAGGTAGTGAATATTTTTTATTACTCCTCATTACCCTCCCGATTTTACCAAGGAAAAATTAACAAGTTTCATTGATATTTAAAACTAATTCCGATAAACTATTGTAAAGCAAGAAAAAAAAAAAGGTTTTACTGTTTAAAGAAATATTTTTTATTAAATTCGAATCATGATTCAGATAGTTTCTTCAAATTAATTATGGATTATATACAGATTAATGAGTTCTGCAATATCCTAATCGATATATTACTGAATGTACTGAACTGAAGAATGTCTGAATAAAGGGTGTTGACAGTAATATAACAAAAAATATAATCCATAACAAAAATATAATCCATAAAAAATATAATCATATATTTCTAAATCCTTTTTTTTAGCTAAATAGTCCATACCTGTGTCTTAGAGATGAAATGTGAATAACTTGTTTAAAGCTATTAATTCATCTGTAAGCCTTTTTGCTTAGTAATGGGTTATATTGATTTCATCCTTTAAATGAAATTATTTCCCTTTTATTTAATGGATGCAATCAAAATTTTAAAAAATTCTAACTTTTAAGATATAAATTATGAATTGCATTGTTTATTTTGAAATTTCTGGAATAACTATTCCTTATGCTGTTCTATTCCTTATTTATTAACTGCAACTGTTATTAACAACAAATATGTAATACCATTTTAAATGTAAAGATTATCGTTTTCTTTTTGTTCTCGCTTTTAAATCCAAATTTTCTTAATTTGAGGTTTTGGATAAATCGAGATTTTATTATATTTCATTAGATTCGAATCAACCAGTTTCAACTACTACCTTTTCTCGCGCCGGCGTCCTGGCATAGGGGTAGCGCGTCTTCCTCGTGATCTGGGCGTCCCGGGTTCCAATCCCGGTTTGGGCATGGTTGTTCTTTCGTTATTCTATCTGTGAGATGTGTGAATGTGCCCTCCTGTAAAAAAGGGTTGTGCAAGCGAATGAGTGATGCGTGAGTAGCTAAGTCGTTCTCTTGGCCCTAGTTGGCGTTACTATAAAAACAAGAGACTCTCACCCTCAGGCTTAAATCGGCTGTCTCTGAACAGCGGGGCTTGTCCGTGGCAAGTGCCATAATTCCAAACAAACAAACCTTTTCTCGCTTAAAATGCCCTGATAATAGATTTAAAAGACTGAAGAAGAAGAATCAACTTTCATCGAATCGGTTATCACTACATTTTTCAGGTGAAAAAACTGCATATATATATATATAT
>JAPMOR010053881.1:310617-392933 GCA_026543865.1 Argiope aurantia
TATATATATATATATATATATATATATAAACTATTTCAAAGGATTATTTAGATTTGTTTCAATACCATTTTCATTTTTTCAAAGAATAAAGATCTTGTGTGAAATAATTGAAAAACAAAACAAAGGCAGGAAAACATTTTTTTTTTTTTACTTTTGAAAACGCTATTGATTAGTGAATAAAGTTCATAAGAGATAAAAAGTTATTAATCTTTCATAAAAAAATAAGCATGGAATCTGTTGTCTTTCTAAAAGTTTGAAAAGAATTTTATTCATATATCATCAAAATATTACTGTCTAGTTAAAAAAAAAAAGCTTTTGAAAAATATAGTTCCGAACGTAAAGCCTGAAAGGATAGGTTTTACATGGGCATTATATTCGCCTGTTTAAAAATTAATTTCTGAAAACACAAGAAACTATAAAGAAAGTTCGTAAATATATTTTACAAACAGTATTTTATTAGTTAAAATATTTCGAAGCTGATTTCAGAATTTACTCAAATTCTAAAAATCGTACGCAAAAATTCATTTTTCAGAATTCAGTAACATTAAAAATATCAGTAGATTCTAATTCTTGATATATTGTTGCTAATATTTTGAATCAAAGAATTAATATGAGACAAGAAAAAAGGGGGTAACATGAAAATTATTTGATATTGATATAGGAAATCTTGTTTGAAAAATGCAAAAGAAGCATCAATAATTATAGAAACTGTGCCTAAATGAGGCCATGGGATAAATTCTAAAAATAAAATAAAATAAAGCAATGGAAAGCTTAGGAAATCCGCACAGTGTAGAAAATGTCAGATTTCCAAACGGGCGGAAGGAAAAGTTCTGAATGTTCTATTTATTGCGTTCTGGAATTGCGATTGATCTCTTTTCCGATGTAAAGCGAACTTTTTTCTGATTTAGGGCTTTTTCAAAAACTGCTGATATCCTGATTATGCCGAAATTATTAAAATAATGTGATCGAAATTTGAATAGAATCAAACTTTAGTTTTGTAAACATAACAATGTATTGTAAATATAACAATGTATAACTAAAATATAACTAGTATTTTCCTTTGTTAAATGTTTTGAATTATGTAATTATGAAATATAAGGCAAACAAATGACTTCAATATTAGTGAAAGAAATGGAAATATTGGGAAAGAATTTTGTGTTTGGGATTATAGTAACGCGTTTTTGGATTCTAGAACTGAGATAAATTTTGGTTTTAACTGGGTTATAAAGAAAATTATTGCTGTTGTTGTAATTATAAGTTGGAACTTTAAAAAAATTGTATATTTCTGTATAGGGTAAGTAGTTGTATGTTAACTTAAAAAAATATGAGCTTTATAAACTCTTTTAGTGTGAAAATAAGATGCAACATAGACGCAATAGTTTGAATGTAGAACCATATGTTACTATGAAATTCATTAAACTGAACAAAAAAGCATCCAATTTTTATACGAATATACAAATAGAATGCCACCAATAATTGTTGAATGTTCTTCATAAACATTAAAGTGCAATTACTTCAAATATTTTTCCTGCAAGTTTTTTATGAAAAATTTTACTATAGCAGTTTCACTATTACATCAGTATTAAGAATATCATCCCACCACCACTTCATTTACATATTAATTCCATGAAAGAAAGAAATACTTATTAAGAAAAACAAATAAGATATAAAAATTAAATATGGAAACAAAGTTTTGTGTTTATTTTTAGATACTTTGCCATCTAACTATTCCAAATGCTCAGTTTATCACTAATACCTTTTTGCTGCACATTCAATTTTGCTCGTAAAGAAAATTCTATAATTTGTTCAGCTTGCTAAGCAAGTACGTTAACTTGGCATTAAATTTTAGCAATTTTTAGCGATTTAGCGATAACATTTCTTTTTCACAAAATAAATCAAAAAATCAAATTTTCCTTTTTTTCCTTTATATTATTGGCAGAGATTTCTGAATTCTTCTGTTTCTCCAATAATAGGTGATATTTAGATTGGGCAGATTTTGCTGATATTTGCAAATTTTTAATAATTAGTTTTAGTTTGATTTTTTCAAGTCTTCAACTACTCAATGTGTTTACTTTCGAAAGTCCATAGTGAAGTAAATACACATTTTCTCAACATATTGTAAGAAAAATCCCAAATCTTTTGCATAAAATTACTTTTAATAAAATAACTGGAAGAATTCATAATAATAATGCTGAGATGCAATAACAAATGATTTATAGAGAATAATAATCACATGTTGAAAAGTAACAACGAAAATTTATTTTAAAAAAGTCGTTTGAGATGAAACATAGAAAAAACAACAACAATTATCTCTGAAAATAAGATATAAAGATATTCATGGAAAAAAACCCGATTTTTTCCCTATCTAGCCATGCAAAAGGAGATAAGAATCGTGTCAACGAAAGGGGAGGTGTATATTTTTACCACACCATCCAGCATTTTCCACCTTAGAGTTGAACGATCAAACATCGTAAAGAAAACCCATTCATATAATTGGAACACCTAAAAAAATCTCGTTATTTCCCTGTTGTTAAAGAGGCTAATCACATAATTTTACTATTTCACACACGATGTTAACATGGAATAATTAAATTAAAGACTGTTAAATGTTCTGTAACGAATATCGAAGCTTATCGAATATGTCGAACATCTGGTTATATTGTTGTTGTTGTTTATAATGGCACTTGCCATGGACAAGATCGCTGACGAAGTCAGCGATTTTAAGCCAAGAGAGCTTCTCTTGTTTTAGTAGCGCCCACTAGGGCCAAGAGTACGTCTTAGCTACTCACGCATCACATTCACTCATCTCACAGATAGAATAGATGAAGAACAACCATGCCCGAAACGGGACTCGAACCCAGGACGCCCAGAGATTACGATGTTTCAAAGCACAACAAGATAAATGAAATTTGGTATGTGATCTTGATACCAAATCTGTCGATATATACCAGATTCTGAATCCAATTGGCTAACCTCAAGATATCAAACATGCATATTTGACTCATTTCTAAGATGAAGTTAAACTTAAAAGGCTTCATATTATGTAAGTATGAAAGTAACTCTCCAACTGGTTAAATTCTTTCTGTAAAAAAAAAATGAGAAGCTGGATTTATTTTATATTTTAGAGATATAAATAAGCAAAAGCACAGTATTTATGAATATTTTATTTTCAAAATTAGGAACAAGACAGAGATCAAATAATTTTCTTTTTACAAGATACACAATGTTTCTGCAAATAAAATTATCTGATCTGAGAGGACTAAAAAGTAATAAATAAATGTATAAAAATTCGAATAGCAAAAATCACATTTTTTTTTGCACACACATTACAAAAAAATAAGGTTTGCTTCTTCAAATGTTTTATATGAATTTAGATAATAGCACAAAATTATATCACATTTTCAAGATAAAATGAGAAACATACAGTTGACTAGAAAACTTCATGAGTGATCAAGTTAACGACAAAAATTACAGCACCTGATTTAAAAGTAAAATTTTAAGACGCATTCTTTGGTTTTACCAAATAGAATATAAAAATAAAACGATACGAATGTCTGATCTAAAATTTTATTTTTTTATATCTGACTAAATTTCTCCTTGGCACTTTAACTTGCTTAATTGAAAACTATGACAAAAATTTGTAATTAGAAAAAGGATACAAAGTATCTTTTTTTAAAAAAAATATATTCGGAAATTTTAATAAAATTATCATTAGGTAATGTTTACAAGTGAAAAATGTTGAGAAAAAAATCAATACTTTTACTATATTAAGTTATATCGGAGCTATTTACTTTCTCGTATTCTTGTTAAAGATTTTTCTGAAATAATTTTTATTTATAACAAAGTATACTCTACAGTAACTGATAATGCTGAAATTAAATTAGATTAACTCAGAAAAATATCAAATCATCCATGATATTTCAATCTATTTTCATATTTAGACACACTGTCTGTGCACAAGTATTGCAATACAATATTTTACCTACGTTATCAAATACTAAGCTCAAAAATAACTCGCAATTTTTAATAAATTTGGATTTTTAACTCGAAAGTGTTAACCTATTAGTTGACTGAAGGTTTAACATAATAATTATGCACAAAAGTTGACACATTTTTTTTGGCTAATTCCCAAATTTAAATATGTAATAAATGAGTTTAAGTTAAATTCACAGAACTCTAACAGAGACTTTCTCGATGAGATTGTGTTAATTTTAATTTTATAACTTGATCTTCCTTTAAATTATTGAACTTTTGTTAAAAATTATTATTCACTGACTATCGAAATGTTCCTTTCAGTGGAGCTGAAATATTAGTGTATAACCATTTAGAGAGATGCCAGCTGCATAAATAATCATGAACGTAATATATTTAAATTCTCAAATATTTCTAATAAAAAATTGATGCGTTAGTTATCGCGACTCCGACGAGTTGGCTGCTGATTTTTGAACTTAGGCGAGTGCATGTGCTGTGAGGGAGAGAAGTGAAAAATAATAGTGTGGGTTACAAAAAATATGATTGTGTATAATTAGGTGTATTTCTTCATACTTATTATCTACGGTATATCTTTATTATCTGGTTATAAAGGAGGAAACACAGCTAAATCTGGCAAATTTGACTCATGTCTGCCAATATGTCAAATTTGACTCATGTCTGATAATAAACAGTTTATTTATATCACATCCGCTAACTCGTCAGGGCCTAACCATATTTAAGTTTTGTATTCAAATTTGATACCAAATATCAAAACCTCAAGTGCGATTCATAACAGAGTTATAGAATTCCCATTAACCGAAATAAATCATCTCGATCGATAGAAACTGAAATCGATTATATAGTTAAGATAACCGAATGGATTTTTGTTTGTTTTCGTGTGTTTTGTTATTTGGTCACTTGTTATTCACTGTCACTTGTTATCATTTCAGGCATCTGGCACTAAGCTAGAGAGCAATTTCAAATAGGTTATTAATTCAATGAATCAAATCAACTGATAATTAGAATTGATAACATTCACTCACATACTTTTTAAAAAGAAAGAGGAATTCAAAAATAGGAAATTGGAAAAGTTACAAAATAATCTGAAAATAATAAGAACAATTTGCCATGCTAAAATAAAGCATTGATTTATTTGAGAATTGAAAGGTTGTTGATTGAACAATTTGAATCTAAATTTATAATGATATTTAGGAATCAATTTTTAACTAAACATTTGTTTGATTAAATGTCATAGTTATTGTAATCGAGAATTGATTCTAAAACAGAAATTAAGAGAGATTGTGCCATACAAATGGATAAAATTAGATTAAAAGTGATGACAGAATGCAATTTTTCCTTCTTTTAAGTAAATCCTAGAGCTTGTTAGCAGCCATTTTAAATAAAAAAATATAAAAACAAATTAAGAATAAATCGAATGTTTATCTAACGATTCTCTTTTGAATTATTTCTATAATTTTTTGTAAAAAAATTTCTATTAATTATGGATATTACCGATGGTAGGATTTTATCTTAAATTTCAGCTATCATTTTTTCAATTGTTTGTTCTTATTCGAAATCAAACAAGAGTCTGTTTCTACATAATATTTATAAGCCATATCATATATTATACAGACCTCCAAATGTCTTTTTTAGGCAGTCAGGGAAAAGTAATATAATTAATGCATTTATTAAAGTTCATTTTTTTTTCACTTTTCACTTCACTAGACATTTGTGGTGTTTCTCTCTATTCATATATATCTACGGAAAATACGCATTTGTTGTACACTTATTATTTTTTTTTATCTCGGAGAAAGTAGAAAAGGTGGAAGACTTGCAGGATGAGATAGTTCTAAGCTAACTACAAGCACTTTTCAACACATAAGATAAAGGGTAGTGTGTTCCAATAAGTATATACATTGCTAGATTTTAATTGAAGCACACCATTTTACTGCGTATTATGAATGCTGGAAATAATACAACAAACACAATATTGGAAAAGGTAGAAAGTAGATACTAATACAAGGAATAATTTATTAGTCGGCGAAAGTCTATAATGACATTAGTTATTGTAATATGTAAAATTAGATTTCAGTTATTTCAATTTTTAGAAATGAAGTTTATCTCAAAGAAATTGAAAGACAAAAAACTGTTTAATTGACAAATTAAATATTTTATTTGTTTTAACTTTCGAATCGTATATTAACCGTTTCTTATACCATAGTAAAATCAATTATAATCAAATTAATTAGCTTTTAATTGTCTATTTATTTTACTGCTTCTAATTAGAGCTCTTTTAATAATTTCAGAAATTAAAATATATTAATAAACCCTTTTATCATATAAAGTGATTTTAATGACCAAATTAATTATAAGTTAATTATTGTTTTAAGATAAAAGTACGCTGATTCCTAAAGCTAAAAATTTTGTTTAATCGAATTTTTTGATTAAACAAACTGGAAGCTTCAAATTCTTATTTCGAACTATAGTGGATATTTTGATTTGTGTATTAATTTTAATTAGTGCAATTAACAAATATTATTTTTTATTCAAAAACAAAATTAATTTATTTTATTATATATATTTGAATCTTAAAAATATATTAATGTATAATTAATAATAGAAAAAAATTAAAGGATTATTATAAACATGTGTCCAAAAGTCATGGACATAAATTAAATATTCAGTTGCTTTACAGGTGTGTTTTTATAATAATGATATAAAAGGCAAATGCAGAGCCTTTCCACTTTTTCATTTTAGCCTCCCTCACTTTTTATAGCACAATATTCATCTTGCAAATTATAAAATTAAAGAAACTAAAATGTTTCAAAAATTTTCTTTGCCTTTTAATGTTAAAAAACAAGATTACGACTATATAAAAAAGTCTATATGTATTGGAAAATCGAAAAAGGGTGCATTTTATATGAAAAGAAATAAACGACATATTTTTATAGCACCCTGAAAGTAATTAATAAATCCTTAAATAAATTTACTAGTTAACGAAATTAATTTGTTTTGCGTAATTCAAAATTAATTAATTGAATATCATATTCAATGCTATATTATTGAATATATAATAGAATATAGTCAATTAATAATTTGAATATTAATGATTCTTTTATTTTATCCATAATAAATGAAATTAATCATCATTTTGAAATTAATTATATGGCGTACATACAGCATAATTTTGAGAGCAAGAGAAAAGTTAGCCTAACTTTTCGCAGAAAAGAAACTAAACTATATAAAAAATGCATTAAAGGCGTCTACTTGAATAAGTTTTTACGTTCACTTTTATTTTTTAATTTCGTTTACGATTTGCTTTTGTAATAATTATATAAGTGAATTCTTGAATGACAATGAATTTAAGGTATAAATTCATCGATTTCACAAAGAGTTATTTTTAGATTCAAAATTATCCTTTAATAGACATAGTTCTTACAAAAGTTATTTATATAAATAAGTATTAAATCCGCAAATTTAACTTGGACGAGGACTAGAATAAATTACCTATCAGATTTAAGCCTCTGCATTAGCCGATAATCCAACAAGTAATAACGTATAGCTCTCCATTTGGAGTTTCATGTTAACAATTATTATGAGAAAATTTGAGATTCTTCGAAATTTTCCATCAGTTGATGTCTATGATTAATATTCGTTAAGGCGAAAAGTTATTGATTAATACCTCCAAATCGAAATCTTCTTAGATTTCATTGTGAAATCTCAAAGTTTTCGGAATAGAAAGCTGCTAGATTCAGAACGATCTTCTCCAAAGATCAGATATTATCAGAGCATCCATAGATTGATAAAAAGAACATGAATCAAGTTCGATACATTTTACAACAACTAAGTTCTTGAAAGAATGTGCGATTCTCTGAGTCGATGCCAAAATTGAAGATTAAATTTTCTCTATTTTTTTCCCTTCATTTGCACCTAAGATAGCTACGATGCATGTAACACGCGATTGATTCCGAAAATTGTTCTAAAAATTTCTTTAAAGACTGATTAATCCCTAATAAAAAGACTAGAGCATTGGCAACATATTGAATTTCCCTCGTATAGTTTTTATTTTTAATGATCAACCAAAAATTTAAAAATAATATTTTGCTCATCAAAATAAATGATAGAATTATTTTTCACTCATGAAATTTAAAGATCCCAATTTCAGACTATGACGTGGAGGTTCTTGCAAAAACTTAACATCATAGGGTCTGTTGCTGAAAGAACATTTAAGATTTGTATACTTTAGTGCATTTGGACAACTTTTTCTACGGCAGTAAGAATAGAAATGATTAACAATTAGAAGTTATTAACATTACATCTGGCGTAAGTATAATTCTCGTTCCATTTGACTTGTGTAGAATATCAGATAATTTTTTTTATCTTCAGAATTTGGTGAATAACATTTAATCTTTACTTATAGATTCAGGATTGGGCGTAAAAGTATTGCTCAATTTATTTTGCCTGTTCTATCATGATTTCGATTTCAAAGAAAAATAACACCCATCTCAGGTATCTTTGTATAGGTAGGGTATTTTCTAACCGCATTTATTTCCTTTGCATTTTCTTAGTCTAAAATATAACCATTGTTTCAAATTTACGATACATTTAAAAAAATTTCTTTTTTCTTTACAAAAGGTAGAAAGTATTTTTGTGGCACCATTGCTACAAGTTTATAATTTGCCTTTTTCTGAAGAAATGAAAAAGTTTAGCTTAAAAAATTTCATATTAGAATAGTGTTTTACCTCTTTTGTCAAAATAAGAAAAATGCTTTTATAAAAGGGAATTAATGAATAGATTGATGTGTACACAGTATCCAAGATTAAAAAAGAAATAAATTAACGTATAGAGAATCTTACTTATTTCAATAGAAAAATAGAAGCGTTGGAAACCAGATCTGTTGAGAAAGCAATATTACCATCAAGCAGAAGAAAAAAGCATTATATATACTTGGAAAATTACTTTTACATATAAGCTACTTAAGAAATTTCACAAAAGTTGGCTTATTTATCCATTATGAAGTAATTGAATAGTAGCTGCGAAGCCTTTGAATGCTAGGGAGGAAAATTATCAATATAAAAGGAAAATTATAATCTCGTCTTTCAAAAATAAATAAGTAATAACGTTAATAATTTTAGATATTTTGTTTCACTTTCAAATTAAAAGGCCGCACGAGGAATAAAGCGGATTAATTATATTTTCTATCTGTCGCACGAAATAAACAAATTCACAGTCCAAACATTTAAAATATATTTTATTCGAAATTCAGGCAACAGTTCTTGTTGAGATTCAATTTTTAAACATTAAGAACTGTAAAATAATACACCATTTTTTTTCTTTCCATAGTAGGTCTTCAGATAGATTCTTTTAAAATATAGCATAAATAATTCAATTAACGAATAAATTTCATTAATAATGGTGCGACGTTGATTTCATAATAAATTCAGAAGGATTATTAAAATGGTGCATATAGTTAAAAATTTAATTAATCAAATTTTTAACAATGTATCAGATTAATTCCTGTTACAATTTGATTTTAAACGAATAGATTTTTTGAACTTTAATTTTGTCCTCTTTATATATCTGAGAGGAATGCCAATTTGAAAACTAGGGCTATTTTACCACTTACCCGAATGATAATAGAAGCCTACATGCATTTATATTTATTCCTTAAACATTATTTACCAAAATAGGATGATTGCATTTTATAATTAGTTGACATTTTAAAGAAATTTTTTTTGTGTTTATATTTAAAGTTCAATTAAATTAATCTTTCCAACAAGTTTTTAATATGAATTATTCACTTAACCCTTTCTAGGACGTGGGAAGCATGTTTCCCACCAAATTTATCATTTTTTGTATGAAATTATGTAGGTTGGCATAAGTTCTGACAAACTTTTTTAGAAAGACAGAAACTTAGATGCTTCAGTTCTTTATCTCACACAAAATGATGCGTCTTGATTTGTCAATTATTAATTAACCAAATTAAATAATTAATCAAATTTAATTTATCTAATAAATTAAATGAATTGGTTATTACGATTATTTTGGTTAACGATTATTTTTACGATTATTGGTTAAATACGATTATTTTATATGTTAAAACGTTATTTTGTATGTTAAACGTTACGGTTATTTTATATGTTATGTTATATTCACATACGGTTATTCTATATGAATGAATTCCTGTGATAGTGTATATAAACTTAAATATCATTCAGATTTGTTAGCAGATAACTGCAAATTTGATTGACAAAAATTAAACAAGTTTTCAAAGCCGATATTAAAGACAGATATAATGATTAATTAGTTTATTAAATACTCGCCCATCTGCATCTGGCTGCCAAATTTGCCAGATTTTAATTGTCTAAAATTAGAACCCCATTTTTAAAAATTAAAAAGAAAATCTACAATTTATTTTAAATTACATGAAAACAAAGATAGATTCATTAGTCTTATATATTAAATTTAATCATTATAAATCTTGGTGGTATGTTTGGTTTTTGATGCTAACTTTAAATTATAAAATATTACTTAAAAGAGTTGACTGCGTTTTTCTAATCTAAATTTTATCATAATAGGCAAAGGCAAACGATAATGATTAATCCTATATCGTTTGATTTTTTTTATTTCTGCCAACATTCTTTTGTTGTTTGCACAAATAAAAATCAAGAACTTTTCGTTCCTATAAATACACTTGCTAGAAAAATCCGAAAATAGCATACAATACGACGGTCGAATTTGCCATTTTCCATCATATAATTGGCAGTTGCACATAAATACATTGAGTCAACTATCGAAACAAAGTTCTTCCAAATATGACTTTGTTATTATTTTTTAAATTTGGAGGAAAAAAGGCAAACTGAATTTTAAAATTAGACGAAGCTAGTAAGCCAAACGATAAATATTGCTTTCTGAAAATTAATAAAATTGGAAGTAAAGTAAAAACAGCAGTTCAGGATACGAGAAATATACTTTAAAAATAATAGAATGAACAAAATACATATTAATTTATTTCGACCAAAACTGAATGTAGAAAACTGAACTCTCGTACATAAAAAAGTTTCCACTTTCAAATTTGGAGTTTAGGTTTAATTTTAAAGAAGAAACTCTGCACCGAGACGAAACGAAAGAAATGAGTTATTTTTCCTTCTTATTTCGTTTTACTTTTTCGGTGTTTCATTTCACAAATGCAGCTGCGCGGAGATTTTCAATAAGCTAAAGTGCTACTCCGGAAGGATGCAGAAGTCGGATCTGAAGTGAAGATGTACAGCCGGAGGAAAATTATCTAAAATGAAATCGAGAAGAAACTCGAAATTAGAAGGAATCTTTGCCTACTTACTTTATTCAGAGGAATAAATCACATGTCAGCCACCGAGACAGAGAGAAATTGGGAAACAGAAAAGAAGTGTGTAACTTCTGAAACGAGTTGAATTTAAATATAACGAATGATCTAACAGTAGCAATTTGATTTATTCCGCCATCAAACCAAACAGCAAATTGCATTCTTATAATCTGTCTGGGTTGTTTTTTCTAACTTTCCACTATTTTATCAAGAGAATGTTTGTCGCGATTCATTTCTTTGGGAATAAAATGTTCATTTCAACTAATAATAAAGATAAGCGTGTGCTTTTCTGAGTGTGCGTTGTCTTTCTACAAGCCAAACCAAATGATTAAGAACTACCAGACTTGGCTTGTATATATACATATTCCGGAGGGTAGCAATTTGCATCTTGGAATGATATTTCTGAAATTTAATTTAAAATTAAAAGAAATTTATCCTTTTTATCCCGATAATTTCTGAAAATATCGCAGCAAAAAATGAATTTTACATCTTAAAATTCAAATATATAATCTTTTTAATGATAGAAAAAGTTATGCAGCAAAAATTACAATTTTTAATCAATTTTAAAATAATATTATATGTTTATTCTAAAATATATTTTATTGTTGAAATTACGCTCAAAACAGTTTCATAGTTGTTGTTAATGTATTCGGTTCTGGTTTTTTAACTCATAGTTGATATTTAAAATATGAAGATTTTAATTATTTTTTTAATACTGAATACATTTCAGTAAAGCAGTATGTTTTTGATAAACGTCTTAAAATCTTAATGCAGAAACATTGAAGGTTCAACTTAAAAATGAAGCAATGACACAAAATTTTCAAATACTACTGCTCTTTTTTGTGATATACTATTGGATGCATAAAACAGAATTGTGCAAGGCTTATAAAATAGTATGATTTATATGTTTATAAAAACGGGAAATTAAAAGATATTTTCCTGAGGAAGCCATTAAGATAAAATTTCATAAAATACAAAAAAAAATGATACTTTAGCAATTATTAATCCTGGGAACCAACTGGTCGTCAAAGGCGGATAGTGTTCATTTCAAAATTTAAACCGACGAATATACAGGTGAATTTTTTAATAAATGCATATTAACATTTAAATGAAATATGAATATCCATGTTATATACTAAAAATGGAAGTTAGCTTTATTTTACGTTATCCCTGCTCGTCACATTCAGCATATATTAATACAGCATTGAAGTTGAAATAATTCTGGCTAAAAAATATTAGAAATAATAGTTCAAGATAATCAGAATTTCATAATACGGTTCTTTATGTCTGCTAGTTTTAAAGAAGATCAAAATTTAATTCTTTGAAATATAGAATTTAATTTCAAATTTTTTCGACTGCTTTTAAAGTTGAATTATAATAGACAAACATGATGATCTTCATATATCGCAACATTAATTGATGACATATTGAAATATTAATAAGGTTTTGAAGTTAATGTATCTGCTATTCTGCGAACTCAATCCAGCATCGGTGAAATCCTTCTAAATGAGATTAAAACGCTGAAGTTCCTCCCTCAGTCAAGTGTGGGACCGTTCATAGTTTTTGGGGACGGTAACATTTGCTCAGGCGGAAACACTTCCTATTTAAAATCAAATATTCAGAAAATACGAAAAGAAAAAAGTGGAGGGAAATTCATTTAAATTTATTCCTCGATCAAATAGTATTCTTTTCTTCTACAAAATAGTACTAAGAATTAAAAAATAAATAAATTTAAAGCAGATTTTTACAAATTGCTTGAATTTCAGCAATATTACTTTTTTTTTTTTATAAAATGAGCTTACAATGATCTCGGCGAAAAAACAATTAAAAAATAACACACCTTGTTTTTATATGTTTAACATCTCTGGAATAGTCATAATATAATCAGTTCTAAGTGTTAATTATTAGTATCTACCTTTTACCAGTATGTTAAATTAATAAAATTAATGTGAAAACTTAAAATTTCCATAAAACGAAAAGAAACACATATTCATAACTGGATAAATAAGCATCCGTTAAAATAAAGGTAAGATAAAATTAATCACAACTTTATAGTACACTTTGAAGTGACTCTGTAACAAATAACATTTTCAAGTCTCGGTTCGCCCCTCATGAGGCTTTTCTATCACATTCACAACACCGCCACTGGCGGTTGAAGACCTTATCGAGGCAAGATTTTTCTGATGATTTCTAAGTTCATCACCGAAAGCTAGGAGGCCCAGTTGAGCATGAGAGGCCTCCCCAAGTGCTCTTGACCTTAAACAAGCACGGTACTGATCCACTGATAAGTCAGGGTCACAAAGCTTTTCGTGCCAGTTGTGAAAGATGCCAGGATCAGTCGCCCTGACAACAATAAGGTTACTGCGTACATACTTTCTATACAACATGACATCTTCCCCACCCCAACCTATAATGTCTTCGTCGAAACCTTTTAGATTCATGAAATCACTTCTGTATTGACAAGTCATACCATATCCAAAATCTCTCCAGAAACCAGAGTCTCTAGAGATTGTCAGTTGTTCTGCTTCTGAAGGCGTCTCTTTGCCTTGTAAAGAATACACTAAGGAAGGATTATAAAGGCTAAAGACAATAGGATAATACACTTTTTTGCCTGGCGATGCGTTCAGACGACAACGTTCTAGAAACCTGTTAGTGAAGACAATGTCGACATCACATAGAAACATTAGAACATCTCCTTTAGACCAGTGCTGGACACCTACCTGCAGCCCTTTCCCCCTGGAAAAAGTCTCATTCAAAGTCAAGAGTTTAAGGTTCCGGAATTTAGTCTCTCGAGATACTTTAGTTAGAATCACACGAACATCATGAAGACCTTCGTCCCCGAAGTAAACTACAGTTAAGAAAACTTTCCTGTCATGCTTGATGGCCACTTTGGAAAATCGATCCATGAACGTCCTGAAAGCGTCTATTCTGCCTGACAAAGGCAGAATTACATTGATAAGTTCCTTTGAAGTTTTCACTTTTTCATTGATAAGAGTCTGCACAGGACCAAATGGCCTTATCAAGACTATCCGGTGATAAGCCCTGGACACATTCTTCTCTTTGAAGTATAGCTCGTATTGGGTTCCTGTAGTTGGTTCGTTTCTGAAGAGACCTTCAGCGAAGTCATCCACAGTGTATCGTTGCTTGCCCTTTTTATCTCTGTTGAGGACATCCAGAGCCCTGACGAAGACTTCAAGAAGGTCCTTTCGCTTATATCCGATGGGTTTCTCCACAACTCTTTTTCCGAGTCCCAGAGCGACTGGGTATACCCGTCCAAAGGTAAAATGGCTGAAAGGAACCACCTCATACTCGTTGTTTAATTGAACACCGTGACGAATTTCGGCGGAGTTTACTTGCTTGCGAAGATAATCAGAGCACTCCACAGGACGCTGGTTTTCAGATGAGGATCTTGATGGAGGTTCAACAATCGGCACAGAGACGGGATCCACAAAGGGCTTTTGCAGATCAGAAACCTATGGCAAGAAAATAAATAAATAAATCCAACTCGTTTCAGACTGTTGGTTAAAGTCGCATTATCTTCCAATTTCAATGAATCGATACTTAGGCTGTTCTAAAACTTTAATTATATCACTTAGTAGAACTCTGTTATCAAATCTGTATTTAAAAATTTAATCCGTATTTCTATAAGTAATGCTGAGCTGTAAAACTATTTTGGATTCCTAATTTCATTTTTAATTTATGATTGCTCTTTTAGATCGAATAAAACGAAAATCATAGATTGTCCTTCAGCTATTCCTATAATAATTAAAATTCTGAAAAGGGACTGCATTGAAATTCAAAAGTATAGAGAAAGTATTAAAGAATGTTCAAAAAATTTGAGATATTTTGATGAATCTCCAGAGTTTTTTTTTCTCATCAATGGAAATTTGTTTGATATTTGTTTGATCCCATATCCACATAAGTGCAAAAGTCATAAAGCATAGTTATAAGGATAACCAGTAAAGAATTACCTCACCATTGCTGAGCGTGTGAGGCTTAACTGAATCATATTCAGCGGGACAATTAGAGGGAACTTCAGTTCTAAGTGACGAAGTGAACTAATACGTGACGAAGCCCCACCTTTTCTCTCAGAAAGTACGTTCTGTAATCAGACTGGAGGTACTTTATCCCAAACTATTACTGTATCACCTGGATGAAATAAGTACCATTGGTGCTCCTCTTAAGGAATACATTAGGATATAGACGGCATTCTTTCTGCCTGCGATAAAACTTTCTTCTAGTAAAGTCAAAAGAGATTCTTATTACGAGTAATTAGGTAAAGATTACAAATAAAGTTGGTATACAGATAAGTTATCTAGATCCCATTGACCAACGATTAGAAATTGAAAAGTTATAATAATAAGGATTTACTTGATTTTTGTACACTGTGATAAAAGTATATGATAATCAATTAAAATTTGAACATAAATAATGTAATTAAAATTCAACATTTATAACAAACTCTAAGGAATTATCATAGTTAAGTTTCTCTTGTAGCAATAATGTAACTGTAGAATATGTAAGATGGAATTTAAAGAGTCTACAAACATTTACCTTTTCTGTCTCAACTTGGTTAACTGCAGAATATATATTATAGTGTATACATTTTATCAAATTATTATTAAACCAATGTAGAAATATTGGTAACAATTTGAGATTAAAACCTACAAATTACCAGTAAACCAGCTACAACTCTTAACAGTAAGTGATTTTCATAAGTGAAAATATGGGAAAAAAATTTTGCAAAATATATTTGATTATTTTTATTAAATAATTATGAAAATTGAATAATAATTCGGCAAATATGGTATATTATATATTATATATATATATATAGAAATGATCCGATGATCAAGTCTTCTGAATAATGCAAACATATGTCAACAACAAAAACCTATTCTTTTTAATAGAAAAGCTATGAGGAAAATTTGTCTAAAATTCATTAACAAGATAAATGGTAATTTTAATTAAACTGAAACTGGGCGAAGAAATGGGTGAAAATGACTTAACACTAAAATGTTTGTTTAACCATTTGACACTGTGATTGAAGTACTTATTACAAATATCCTTACGGCTAAGTGAGTACTATTTACAATGTGAGGAATTTGAACACAGAATTCTCTGGAAATACTGGAGAGGAATAACATGGAGTGTTTTAGAGAGAAATTACAGTATAACCTTTAACGCTCCTTTGTCATTCAGAAACTAATTAGATGCTTATAATGCTTTGCTGGTCGTAATTGTTGGCTAAATTCCTTAAAAGACAACGTAATTACTTTGATTAAGAACAAATTTAGAAATTTTGATGTTAGACAAGGTCTGTCTAAATTGCTTGAATACAAAATTGCATCATATATAAGGTGTCCCTGCATTCATGGGCCAAATTTTAAAGGTAGGTAAAATATACATAAAGAAGAATTTTTTTGTATAGCAATATGGTGTCGGAAATGAAAAGTGCAGGTGGAACAAGTAAGTGCAAGCAAGGCGGAAAAATGTAGTGTCTACCGGACCTCCAATGACTGATAAAAACTTCATGGCAAAACTTCCATTCGCCGCTGCAATTATTCATGGAACACCTGGCATCTTCGAAGGAGTATACGCTAATTACTATTCGGTTGTAGCGATATTGGTAGTGGGACACTTGTGCACTTACTGAAATATTATGTAAGTAAAGAACTTTCTCTTCATTTCCTCAGCATTTCTTGTTTTTTCAAACTTTTCATTTTCGACCCCACATTTCTATACAAAAGACGCTTCTTTAAACTTATTTTACATGCCCTCAAAGTTTGGCTCATGAATTCAGAGACAGCCTGTTTACTGTATATAAAGTATTTGTTCCCACAGTGGCAGCAATGGAGTGCTAAAAATTAAATAAGTGAAGCTGTACTACATGCAAATGAAAGTATTGCCCGTGTTAGAAACAAAATATAAGAAATGGAACGAGATTTAGAAATAAAAGAATCGCAAAATACTTGTTTGAATTTGAATATCTTTCATTAATAAGTGCAAATTAAGAAAATGAAAAGGACGTACTTTCTTTTTCAAGTTGGCGATCTCCTCTTTGAGGGACTTGATTTCGGCACGGTGTTCCTCCTCGCGGCGGTGCAGCAGATCCAGATAGTATGAATCTGGGGACATGGACTGCAGATCGCTGGACAAAGAAGGGTCCTCGTCGAGCCGAAGTCCGCAGTGTCCAATTAGCAGCAGGAAGGCAAGCGAGGCGGCGGTCAGAAGGAGCAAAGCACGCGTCACTAGGCGCATGCTATTGATGGAACCCACCACCTGCAAAAACAAAAACAATCTTAAGCCACACTATATCTGACGTATTAACCCTTTACACACGGAAAAATAATTCGATGCAAAATTATTTACCTAAGAAGGGTATTAGGTGAATTAGGGTTGCAGTTTATTGATCCGAAATTATATATATATATATATATAATTGCTTCAAGTTGAATTTCCCCAAAAAGTTAATTTACATCATTTTACCATTCTGTAGATATTTTTAACAATCAAAATTGAAAAATAAATAAATAAAACGTCAAAATGATGCATTGTCTTGAGTAGTGCAAAGTATTAAATAAAGTTGACAAATATTTTTAACCTCCAAAAAAAAAATCCACTACAGCAGAATTTTTCTAATACTATTTTATTTCGATAAACATTAAATCTTAAAGGATTTATAAAGGTTCTGGGTAGCAATTCTGAAATCTGAAACCGCAAAAAGTAAGAATTCAGCAAGTTCCAATAAATTAATAACTTAAAATTTTTTTAATAAATTTTAAGCTAACTTTGGGTTAATTAAACACCATTAACCATTGACAAAATAAATATCAAAATTGAAATATGGATTAGGAAATTAATTTTATTAACTCACTGTTAATCACAATCAATGCTTGGATCTCAGGCAACCATTTTGTTTTCTCTTGAAATTTACGATCTCTAAAATGATCGACAAATGTGGATACCGGCTAAAAATGTTTCCTTTGAAATATATTTAATTTTGCTTTGCAGGATTGCACTTAAAATTTTACAGTTTTCCACTTTTGGCTAGTTCTATGTAAAAAAGTTATATCTTGCCGGATGCATACTTCTTAAATATTACGAATAACGAAAGATTAATAAAAGGAATCACGCAAATAATTTAAATTTCATTGTATCAATTAAAATTCAAATCATTATGCAAAAAAAAAGTGTTTAAAAAATATAGAAAATTTGGAGAAAAAAATTGCACGATATTTAAATTGGTGTCATAAAAATACATTTTTTTTAAATTTTAAAATATAAGTATAATTTTTGTGCGGTAATATTTTCGGAACTCTTATTTATCCAGTTAAAATTATAATTCAAATTTCAAGAGTAGCTCAATTTTTTCTTTCAAAGAATATGCATTTCGCATTTAGTAGTTCCAGCTCAAATGGTTTAGTGTGAGGTGTTAACATACAGACATATTCCTTTCTTATTAACAGAAATAAAAATACGGAAAATTCATGCTATAAAGTAATCTCAGAAGTTTAATTTAGTTAGTTATATTAACGGCCCTTTGGAAGTCAACAAAAAAAGACCAAGCCAAAAATAACCTTAAATTTTAAACCTTGGTCAGAAAAGGAGGATGATACTCTGTGTATGCACTTCCTCTCTAAACTTCCATACCACACCAGTGGGAGGATATGAAGCTCCCAATGTCAGATTTAACATACACCATTCCAGCATACACGACGGATTTTCGGAGAAATTGGAATCTTTCGGCTCCGAAGCTGAGACCTTTTTATTAAGCCACTACTTGTTCCAAAGATAATTTTGAAACGTGAATCAATTAGTAGATCATTGGTTTCCTTTAATAAATTCTTTAAACAAGTGAATGTTTCTAAAATGTAATTTCACTTATAATTGAAAATCTTTAAAAATATAATACCAGCATTAGAACACATTTTATTACTATTTTTTGTTATTAAACTCGGCAATTGCACTGAATTTTTAGAAATCCACCAATGTTGTCACTGACATCAGCGAAGCTGCGTAGGAAGAAAGTGGAGTGACAGTTGTGTTTACACTTGGAAACAGTTTATTTTTTAACAGCTGAGATCACTCGCATTTTAATTCGTCAGATTATTTTCTTTTTAAAGTTGCAAACATTTTGTATAGATTGAGTGGTTTCTACACATATCCCACAGAAACGGTTATGGAACTGAAATTGCGTTTGAAAGCGAACAATAAATTTTACTCATATTTGAAAGAAATAAAAAAAAAATCCAGTTTTCTTTTAACGTAAAAAAAATGAATTGAAAATTTTTAAATGAAGGTAAACTTTTGTTAAAATTAAGAAGAAAGACGAAAGGAACAGCTTTTAGTTTCTTAACATTTCAGTTTTATTACTCATTAAATGAAATTTGTTTCAAATGTTCAGTTAGGGGTGAGAATCAATTTTTCAGCTCATAACTTCTAAGTTATTCAAACTATTGAAAAAATTTCATTAGAAGTTCTAATGAAAAGATGACAAAATTGTCAAACTCGAATTATCTTGTTTTCAGTAACCAAGTAATTATGGAGAAACGAAAACTTCACATTCCTTTACACCATTCTTTTTTTAGCTGGATGATCCATTCACGAAATTCATTCTCCCTACTATATATTCCTTGCTCGCTGCAGTCCGATCAAAACTTTAAGATAACCTAGGCAAAGTGTTTTAAGCAAATTGTTTATAAGTTTGAACTAAGGGCTGTTTCTAAGGGCACGATAAAGATTTGCAGAAATTCTCATGCCATTTGAATAAGTATTATTCTCATAAGAAATCTCCCTAAAAATTTGAAATTATTCTACCTTCATTCCTTTGATAGTTATTATAATTTATTATGTAATAATATGAATAAAACGGTACATTGAACAACAAAACTGAAATAGAATAAAAGTTTAGTTATGTTCTCTCCGGTTTTTGAAATAAAAAGCTATTTTAAGGGGGGGGGGGAAACGTAATTCTGAACAGATATGAGATAAAGAAACGAAATTAAAAACTCGCCTTTTATGACACATTTTTCGAAAAAGATTTAACCGACGAAATCAGATATAACGTGTGTCTATATATAGGGCTATCGATGGCTGTAATTGGATTTTGAAGCAGAAAATCTACAATCCAGTAGATACAGTATCTACAAGATCTTACCATCAAGCCACAGAGGTCTGGAAGGGAACAAAGATAGACATCTAGAGAGTTAATGAAATAGAAAATATTCGTTCCCACATATTCAGAATCAATGATTTAAATTGTGTCACAACAAGAATCCAAGTTTAGTGACTTTGAATTCTGAATCTTATAGTAAAAGTTTATCTTCTTGCAAATAAGCTTTATTGCAATTATGTATTATGTATATCTATATGACATTAAAAAACAAATTTCCCATCATGGACTTTAAGCATTTTCACTTGATATTAGTATTCCGATAGTTTGATATATCAACAATTTCATAATACCCTTTAATTAAATAGTCAACATTTGAAAAGTGGAAAGAAATATGCCACTTGGATGGAAAGAAATATGCCATCAAATAAAGCTTGAAGTTATATGACTAATTTGAACAGATAATTCGAGATGGTCTAGCTTAGTTCAGAAGGAGAGCAGTTTTCCCTCAATGGGACATTTTTTTTTCTTCCATTTTGCATTAAATCCAGCTATTTAGAAAAAGAGACAGAATGATCGCCTGATAGGACGTCGATGTGAAGATCTACTGATCTTCCATCAACCACTGATTATAGATGTTTTTACGATTAGTTTAGTTGTTTGACCAACATCTAACTATTGTTTCCGATTATACGGAATTCATAGACATATCTACTTCTATCTCATGTTACTACTCATAGAAAAAAAATGATCCCATCGAATAAAGTTTGAAGTTACATGGCTTCAAATTAATTGGTGTGTTTTTCAGAATTTTATTTTACGGCTTGTGTAATATATGTTCAATTTAAAAAAGTTCTATAAAATTCCCATATATCTTGAGTGGATTATACAATGTTCGACATATAGTATCCTTCGGTTATTTAAGTATATATTCAAGTTTGCGATAGCTAATGACTGAATTCTTCATTTCGATTCTTTTTACTCCTTCTGTAGGCTCGTATTTAATTCACAGCTATCATTTCTGTGTTTGATTTCAAGTAATTGTTATTCTTTGTGAACCATTTGAACCAACTTTGAGTTATTCGATCGCCGATATTATTCTGCTCTTCAAGTTAACGCATTCCATGAAAGCCTTTAATAACTTTAAGTCACAATTTGAAATAATCCTCAAAATGGATCCAATCACTCCATATGGATTCTCTTATTATGAAGGAAGATCTTAAAATGAAAGAATTCTAAACGAATATAAATTATAAAATGTATATAATGCTTTGAATTCAACAAAAGTTGCAAGTCAAGGCAAATTCAAACTATGATATTCAAGCATTCAGATAACGAAAATACTTTTGATATACTCTAAAATATTTGGACAAGAAACCAATATAATAGGTAAAAGTTTATGTCAACTGATACTGTTATAGCTCAATTTGGACTTCATACTGTCGAGAATAAATTTGCATTCATGAGGACATTTTTAAATTCAACCGTTTTCCTATTCCCCTCTGCTTGTGTTGTCTATTTTTCGAATGTAGTTTTAACGATTTTCCATTTGGAGATTACGTTGTTTACGTTACGTTGCCACGTTATACGTTACGTTACTACTGGAGATATTACAATTTATTCTTTCTTTCATGGCCTATTGTTAGAATAAGCTGTGAGAATTCATTCCACAACTGTCGACAAGAAATTAAATGCAGCATTTCCTTAAACTCTTCCTTTTGCATCCTATTTACTAGAAAACTTAAAAAAACTTACAAAATCTATCTGAAAATGAAGATGAAAAGATAATTATACCAAACTTTCAACTTGAAAAGAGAAAGAAAAAAAGACCCACTTCTGAAAAGCGTGGCCTTTCCATTACATATTTATTTAAGGCCACCTCACTTGAATGGGGACCTCAAAACAAAAGATGTGGATGGGGCCATAAAACGGAAATCGAAACTGCCTTCCTGCGTCTCCGGAGCCATTACATTACCATAAAAAACAAGGCCGAGCAGCCAGGAGCAACTCCGGAAATAGAGGAAAAACAGGAGGAAAAAAAAGCTGACCAAGAATCCTTTTTGGTCTTGCCTTCATTGTTTTCCAAACGATGTCTTTATGAGATAAATTCACAGAACCCTGAGAAGTTATGACAGCAGATGCTCGCGGCCATGTTATCGTAAAAGTTTGGTACAATAGCTGAATTTACCTAGATGAAGTTAGGGAAAGTATTTATGGAGAGAAAAGCTAAATTAGTTTCTAAAACGGAAGATATTCACTTCTGGAATTCTAATCAGGCTTCATTTTGTGCAATCGTGGAAATAAAACATGCTTCGAATGCGATAAAAACTGAGTTCTGAAAAAAAAAGTGTGTATTTTTTGTTTGGATCTTTTCTAAAGCTGATGCAGAATTTTGGGCTTTAATCATCATATTCAGCTTCGTCAACGAATGTCAAAGCAGCTCTAATGAATATCAAAGAAACTAAGTCTGAATAATTCTGAATTTGATAAATAAAATTAAGACAATTTTTCCATATGTTTCTGATAATATCTAATGTAACATTTTCAATGTAATAAAACTGCATTGTATTTTTTTTAATAAAATTACCATGAAAGCAGGTATGGGAAAAAAGGAAAGAGACACAAAGAAGTCTGCGGACCACTAAGCTAGAAACTGAACCATGTCTGAACCAATTCCCAGCTCCCAGCTCTAACTTGGGAGAACCTTCCAAAAGGATATGTATGGAATACATCGAGGGAGAGACTTGAGGGGGAGCAAAAGGGGAACAGATTTAAAGGATTCCCCGCCGAAATTTTTTTGAAAAATAGAATGCTAAATAAGGTTGTTTTGAGGTACTTTTGTAGTGCATTTTCTAATTATATGCTTTATATATAAAATGGATTTTTGTTTGTTCGTACCCTATGCGCTGCCGTCCCATTCAACCGATTGCGATGAAACTTTATCAACTTATTGCTTTCACCTCCGCGAAAGTTATAGGCATAGTACAGTTATCATATCTAATATATAAAAATGAATTTTTGTTTGCTCGTACTTTCTGCGTTACCATACCGTTCATCCGATTGCAATAAAAGTTTGCCAACTAATTGTTTGCACTTGCAAGTAGGGTTCCATTCATAGTATAATAATTACCATTTAATTTGAACATAATAAAATTAACACACAAATCGTTTCTATGATTCAATATTATTTTAAAATTGACAGTCGACAAAAGAGAAATAGTAAACGGCAAACGACACATGCCATTCGGAGTTAATCGCACATTTATCAAACAAAATAAAATTATTATCATCGATGGCAATCAATGCGAGTAAAATCAATTCGAAAATATTTAGTGCAAGAGTCATTTTTTTTTTCACTTTCGATTAATAATAGTCATAGATAGATATAGTCATTCAGCTTGCACAATATTTTATTTGTGGTGAATCGCACATATTATTTAGTATTTATCTCATACATACAAAATAGTATTATATTACCGATGCCGATCAGAGTAAGTTATATATAATGGAAATTTTCCAGCGCAAATAGTAATTTTTCTATTTATTCAGTGAGTCGACAAACGATGTTTCGGCTACGCATTTATTGATGAAGCCGATCAACATCGCTTCATCAATAAATGCGTCTCCGAAACATTCGTCACTTAGTAGAACTATCAACGAAGCGCGTAGAAATAACCGAATTCGAGCTCCTCTAACTAATCAGCAAGCAAGCGAGCAATGAAGTAGATCGTTTACAAAATGCAAATTCACATGCTTTAGAATCAAGATAGCAACATACGGGAAGAATCGAGGCAACTATTCTTAACAGAAAGTCGAACGGAGAAGATGTGCTCATTCCACGCATTTCCATTCCCACCGATATGCCTTTTGACTTCAAACGACTGCACTTCTCCATTAGACTTGCATTATCGATGACCATCAACAAGGCGCAAGTTCAAATGTGCGGATTGAACCTTGAAAATCCATTCCAGTTGTATGTTGGATGCTCACGAGTCGGAGAGAAAAAAATTGTTTTTAATGAAGACGAAAAAATATATATATTGTCTACTCTAAAGCACCTGAATATGAAAATAAAAATGGGTAATTATTACTTTTACTTCTTCTTTATATATCATTCAATTTCAATGAATTATTCACTGTCGGCAGGAAAATAAATATAATTTTTTCTATCATTCCTAATTAAACAAGACAGCTATTTTAAATTTCAAACGATATTTCCAAAATTATTTCTCCTACGGCAGCAAAACGCCGGGTACTAGCTAGTATATATATTAAATATACATGTTACGGCCAAAGCCCACAGTTCGGCCAGTTCGCGAATTGGCCAAGAAGTTTGGTCAAAGTCCGAAGTACTTGTAATTAATATTGTATATTCTACTTTGGCTGGCCATTTCGCGAAGTGGCCGGGAATTTTTGGCCAAAGCCCGATGTGATAATCTGTACTTAAAAATAAAATTCAATGTGTGTGTGTGTGTGTGTATTGGAGCTTTACAGTCCAAACCGTTTTTGACATACAGTTATCAAATTTGGCATATATATATCTTGGAGATCGGAAATGTGCACTTTGAAGCTATTTTTTAAATTTTTAATTAGAATTTTAATTAATTAAAAATAAGTGTAATTTCGGCGTTTTATCGCTATAACTTCTGAAAATATTACAGCACTAAATCGATTTTTGCATCAAATTAAAATTCAAAAAATTATCTTTTTATGATACCAATGTTTAAATTTATAAATTATGATTAGATTTTTAACGAATTTTTAAAGAAATATTTTACCCAATTTTTTCAATAATATATTTCGCTCAAAATAAAAAAATTTAATCTGCACGAGCACGTCATATTAAAAAAATTAGCTTTTATCAACGTGTTGCCATCCATTGATAGAAGTTTAAATTAAAAAATAAATCAACTATTATTGCAAATTTAATAAATAAAATTGTAATTTTTGGCAGGTATCTGTATAAAATGAAATAAGATTTTCTGAAAAGTAAAAGGAAGAAACGTTTTCTATGAGTTTTGGCAATACTTATATTACTAATTCAATAAAACAATTTCATTTAAGTCAAACATGGTTTAATATACTTAGGATAATCATTCTAATCAGCTATCATCATCTAATTTGGGGCATACATTTGTTAACAAAATGGTCTAAAGGAACTGAATAATTACATTAAATGTAACTTTAGTCAATAAATGCTCCGATGAATTAGGAATTTTAAATTTTTACATAGGTCCTCTGCCCTTTGAATCATATTTAACAAAATATTCTTGAGACACCAATAATTTAAATAAAGGTTGTTGAACTCCAATCAACAAAATCATTCATTGACTGAATAATTTATTAAATTTGAATAGCGCTCTTCTATAAAAACTGGCGATTTTAGACTAGTTCATTGACTGCCTCAATGAAGAAAGGCTAATCTTCTGCCAGGGTTTCTCGACAGTGATTGGCCTGTGGTTATAAAAATGTTGATTGTTCTAAAACTGATACATAAAAGCTTCATAAATCGGTCAGATTTATCGCAGAAGATAGGGGCATTTATTTATTTATTTATTTAAAAGTTGAAGTGTCGAGAGTAATTCGCAGAATAGGATTCCTTGGGACCAAAAGACTGTGTAAAATTTAAAATTCGTAATTTTTCCATATGTTTATTTATTGACTGAAATAAAATAAAATATTTTTATTTGCATCATTTAAGTCTTTTGAAATTAAAAAATTAATTTTACGATGAATCAGAGAAATTTTTGCTGAATAATTCTTTTAGATATTATATAAATTATTCTGCAGTGCACCTATAAATTCACTGCCGAACGACTGATTTCAATTTTCATATTTAAAAAAAGACGAATTATGGAAAAATTCGGAAATTATGGAAAAAAGAAGAGACATGGTTAGCTTTAGTATAAAAAGCTTTTATATTGATTGCAGTTTAACATTTCCACTTTAATTTAAAGTAGAAATTTTATGGATGCTGACAGAACATTAGAGAAAGTGATAAGTATTATAATGAACATAACTGTTTAAGGCCTATATAAAAGTATGACTAAATCATATAAGTACCAAAATATGAAGCTCAAAAATCGTTTTCAGAAAAAGCTACTAAGAGAACAAGTTACATTAATTGAAAATTTTAACGATCATTAATACTGCGAACCGGCTGGTCTTCAAAGGCGACTAGTGGTAAATAAATATAATGACATTTATGTATAAAATATAAATAATGACATATTGTAGGTGAAATGGTGCCAACAAAGAAATGTCTTTAAATGATATTAACAACAAAACTATTTTTCCTTATATTTGTTTTAATTAGCCCTTATATTTGCTATTTGCAAAAAATTTCATATTTTTTGAAGCGATATTTCGGGAGACAATGCGATCTGGGATCTTTAACATTAGGTCCATGGAGCAGAAAAAGAGTAAGGATCACCCTTATAGGCAATTGAAAATTGAGTACTGAATTTGCCTTTGTATTCATACACTATACACAACGCCTTTGCTCAAGATATAATTCGTTCATTTTGAAGGGCGCAAATCCAATCTTCACGCTATCACGTTGTTAAAGCATATGCGTTCACTGAATAATTTCTATTATGGCTTTAATATGAGAACAGAATAACACGAGATCATATTTTTATATATTACAAGCTTATTTTTAACTCAGAAGTGTCACTTATATTTGAACTCGTTTTTGAAACAATTGTACTTAAAAAAACAGTACACAGAAGTACTCATTTTTAAATACTTCAATTTTAATAGTGTGTAAAATAATAGTGTGCTCTTGATGATAATAATTTTTAATATTCTGCTCTTGATTCCTTTATTCCTACTTTGGCCGATCGTCCCAAGCCACTTCGCGAATTGGCCGGCCAAAGCCCGAAATAGAGAAAAGATCGGGCATTAGCCGGTAAGTTTACAGCAACGTTGGCCAGTTCGCGAACTGGCCGATTTCGGGATTTGGCCATAACATATATATATATTTCAGGTCGGATTTCTCTTGAACCACTGCCGGGATTCTGATAGACCACCTGTGGTCCTTGGACTATCGGTTGGTAATGGTTGGTTTTAGGTAATTATTAAGAAAAAAACTACTGAAATAAATTTTTAAAAGACATTTCGTTTTTTATGAGGATTTATTTAATTTTTGATATAAAGATGAAATATGCAAACGTGTTGCATATGAAACGTGTTTATAAAGATGAAATTTTACTATCAGTTTTCACTTTTTTATGCTACTAAAAATCTGAAGTTTTCAAATGCTGTGTTTATCGATAAAAATGCGATATTTTCTACATTTTGCAATGATTTTAATTTATTCAGAATATGTCAATAAAATCATATTTGATTCTATAAAATAAAGGAAAATTGGTATTGAATTCGAGATATGTTCTTTCTTCCAAAAATCTCATGAATTCTCTAAACGAAGTATTCATAAGTATTCTATCTCGAAGCTTGATAGCGGAAAAAAAAATTGATCACAAGATTTCATAATATTTATAAATATGAAATATATCAAAGAAAAATATAAAAGTAAAACAAAAATTTTTTTAATGCATTTTGATTACTGTATTAAAAGGTATAATTAAAAAAAATGGAGGTTAAAACAAAATTATAAAAGCTTGAATCACTAAAAATAATACTTTAAAGAAAATACTCCGCAATGTATGTCACAAGGTAGAGATTTTTTTAAGTAAATAAAATAATTATAATAGATAGATTAATAAAATAAATAATTATAATAGATTAAATAAATAAAATTAACATATGTTTTAAAGTTTGTTGAAAGAGATTTCTATCGGCGCTCTGTGTTTTTACATTATTGTTGATAGAGTTTCGATATAATATCCCATTTTTTGTATTATAACAAAGACATGCTTATTAAGATGCATCTCAAATATTTCATAGAAGTGTGTAAAATCTTTGTTTTTTTGTTAAATAATGAAATTCGGTCAATTTATCAAAACACAGATGTACTTTTACAAATACAAAATCAGTAAATTATGCTAAAACTTAAACAATTTTGTATCAAAAATAAAGCAAGCAAAATGGAATATATTTGTAAACAATATTTATGTTAAAATTAAGAAGTAAACAATGATTTCAAATATTAGAATGGCGATAAATATTGTTTATATTTAACGAAAATTAATATTTGAGCTTTCATCACATTTATAGAAAAACCAGTGTTGCTTTAACCTTTATAAATTTCATTAATTTAATATATATGATGTGACAGAAAATTGCATCAAATTTTCAAGTCAAATCGCATTTCAGAGCAACTTGTTAAATTGAGAACTACTACATATCCTATAAACGTATTTTGACTTATTTCATTCGGAGTTAAAGTGCCATAGGCTTCAAATGCATGGAATACTCGAGTTTAAATTCTCTAGTAGTGAATTTCGCTTAAGATTAGTTTGTTGCAAATATTTTTAGTGCTATAATTCACAGGAAAAGTAACCATAAGCATCAAAGATAAAGGTACAATATTAAAAGGAAATATTTTGTAAAAAAGTAATAAATTTAATTGAATCTTTAATTTGGTAGATTCATTTATTTTGTAGTTTTCCGACATTGCTGAAAATTGTAATCTGCTACGCTAACCATATTTAATTTAAATATATAATAAAATTATTACATTATTTAAATTTAAATACAATGGCTCAAAAAACTGAGAGTACACCTTACTTTTACTTGATAAATCCGATTTTCAATATAAATAACACATTTCCCGGAAGTGCAAACATGTTTTTATTTTTACACATAACATATGGTTTACATTTAGAGTAAAAATAAAGAAAAAAATCAACGAGAAACTTCTAAACTGAAAAGTTTCAGAAACATTTAAAATAAACATACGCAGAATTTTACCTCAAAAAATTGAGAATATACCAATGAAATTTTTGCAATATCACGCATAGAAACAAAGTGCCACTATTAAATTGCTTTCGCTCTTATAAGGCCTCTAAATGTCATAGTACAGATTCGACCGATATTTGGTGGTATCTTAAGATATTTTACTCCATTCTTTTTGCAACACTTGTTTTAAATGGGTTTTGTTTCCAATTTTGTGTTTTTGGACCACTTTTTCGAGTATGGCCCACGAACATTCAATGGCATTGATGTCGGGGTACTGTGGTGGCGGGCGTAACTGCTGTTTACAATGAAACAGCCACCATATTTTGACGTTACGCACAAACTTTTCACACTTCCTTTTAGATTCCTGCGACCATATGGTTCATCCAACTTGTTGCAAAAACCTTTCAAATCATAGGCAGAAGTGTAAATGCTGAAACTGTGCGAAAGCTGGATATAAAAGTCGCATTGTTAGAGAGAAACCGTTCAGCAGCTTGCAAATTCAGAAAAAGTATTTGAAGTTTTCAAAAACTCATCAATTGAAGACCAATAACCTTTGGAAGAAAACTATATTTAGTAATGAAAGAAAACTCAACATTTTTGGCAGTGACAGCCATCGTAATGTATGGAGAAAGCCTAATACTGCTCTGATCCAAAATGGTGACTCCGTCATGATTTGAGGTTGCATGGTTTCATCAGGGGAATAAAATTTAATTTTTATAGATGACATTATAAACGATATGGTTTACTTGGATATACTTTGCAACAATCTAAAGGACAGTGGTAAAAATTTGGGTTTAGATGGAAATTTCATTTTCCAGTAGGACAACGAACCAAACAGAATGTACGTAACGTCAAAATATGGTGCATTTTTTATTGTAAATAGCAGTTACACACACCACAACAGTAGCCTGACATCAATACCATTGAATATCAGTGGGCCACACTCGAACCAGTGGCCCAAACACATAAAATTAGAAACAAAACCCATTTAAAACAAGTGGTGCAAGAAGAATGGGGTAAAATATCTTCAGATACCACCAAAAATTGGTTGAATCAGTACCATGTCGTTTAGAGGCCATTATAAAAGCCAAAAGACATGAAATTTAATAGTGACTGTTTCTATGCGTGATATTGCAAAAATTTCATTGATGTATTCTCAATTTTTTGAGGCAAAATTCTGCGTATGTTTATTTAAAATGCTTCTAAAACTTTTCAAATTAGAAGTTTTTCGTTGAATTTTCTTTATTTTTACTCAAAATTAAACCATTTGTTATGTGTAAAAATAAAAACATGTTTGCACTACCTGGTAATGTGTTATATTGAAAGTCGGATTTATCAAGTAAAAGTAAGGTGTACTCTCAATGTTTTGAACCACTATATATTTAATTCTTATATTTCTTCACCAGTATTCTTGTTCTCGGTATGTTTTCATGATCGTGTTTTTGACGTGATATAAAAATAAATGACTATATTTATAAAATGCAGGGATTACTATTGAATCTAATTTAAATATGAAAAAATTCTGATCATACAGAATTCCCCAAAAATATTTTCTTTTGTTTAAATCGTAGGCTTTTATAATAATCATTTTCATAATCTTTAAAAAGAATTTTTACATAATGTAAATTAAGTTTTAACATACATGTTTTATGATATAATATTTTTATTTTATTAAAATTATTTTAAACTAACATTCTAATCATAATTGTCAGGAGACAAGTATTTTTTTGTAACATTAGCAACTGTAGTTTTCTTCCATAATTTATCAAAATCTATAATTTAAGGTCTGTTATTGTTCTGTTCCCATTTCTATAACTTAAACATTCAAACTCCAATGGTGATAGACATGGATTATTAATGATTTATTAATGGTCTGGGTAAAAGGAATTGAACTGATATACTAGTTTCATTTCCCTCCTAAAAATATACGAGTGAATTTAAATAAATGACTGGTTATTTTGTTTTATATCACTTTAGTGCTTTCTGGGTATAACTTTCCAAGAGATTATATATATATCGACAATAAAATATAACGTGGATAACATGAAAAATTTATTTTTACACCTTTGTCAGTTCTGCTCATTTTTAATTACATTTGAAATTATTTATAAATTCTTTGTAAAAAGTTTTACATTTAGTGAAATGAATTTAAAAATCTCTTTCTTCCCTTTTATGGCACTAAATAGATCTTTATCATTACCATGTAGATGCAATAGTAATTTCACCGACATATATCCACATTTCATCTAATTTCAAACAGATATATGCATCTCATAAAAATTCTAAATGAAACTATGTACGGCCATATGTCCAGCCGATAGACGCTGAAATCTAGATTTCTGACTGTTTAAAGATTCAATTCCCTGTTTATTTATTTATCGTTGGAACTCAACAATTTAATGACCTTGCTACTAATCTTTGAGTTAGTAATTAGGTTTGGATTAATGAATTAGCGGAAGTTCTTTTTTTTAAAACTATTTGAAATTCTTTTTTTACATACTGTTAATTTTTAAATACTTTCACCTTATTGTTAACAATCATACTTATTCTGAACTTAGATATCATATTGATTCCATAACTTAATCAATATTTTTGAATAACACAATATGAATAGTGGTTTTTGTGAAAATTTTTATAACATTCAACCGATAATTTAAAAGAGAGCAAATAATTACTGAATATATAAAATTGTTTAAAGCCAAACGATTTTTATGTATTACAACCGAAAATATTCAAAAAATATATGAAAGATTTCTGTATTTAAGATGGTGCTACTACATTGCATATTGATGCAACAACGATTTCGCTTATCTAGAAATTATTAAAAGAGCAATTCGTCAGAGAAAATTGATCAAAACTTTGGACAGAATTATGATTAATCGTGACAAAAGCCAAGGACGGGAAAGTACTGAAAAAAATCTCTCCAAAAATCTCCAGACAGCAATAAATTTCTATTGCCAGCAACCAGTTCTTTGTTAAACAACCGCGAACTTCCTAATCAGCGCGTTTCCGTCAGAGGGCTGGTTCCTGCACCGCAGATAAGCCGGGGCGGCATCCTGTAATTAAGGGGCTTCTACTGCGATGGCGATCGCCTCTCACGATGCCAGTGGAAAAGGTTGCCATTGTGCAGCAATAAAATGGAATTTTTTTGAAAAGATAAGACTTTCTTTTTTTAAAGAGACTTGAAGAGTTCTTGCAAATTTTTATAATGCTCTGGAACTGAGCGAATAAGAATACTGCAACTAGGCAATTTAAGAACGAATAACGTTTTATAGAAAGTTAGTTTTTAGAGAAGAAATTTGATGTCATATTTATACAATTTTAAATAAAATAGTAGTGTTGTTCTCGATTTAAAGTAACATGCTGATATAAGCATCAGTGACATATAGAAACCGTGACATCTTTCCTGTGAAACAAAGCGGCATAGAGTAGAATATCTCAGAAACAATAGCAACGGAACCTCACATTTGCCGGACTTTTTTTCTCGGATAACTGAAATATATTTTCAGAATTTATTTATTCATGATTTTCAATGTCTCATCTACAGAAATTTAATCAAGCACAGTCCTTTATTCATGCCTTTCAATCTATGAAACAAAATTAAATGATTTCGAAAAAAAAAAATACAATGTTATCTTAAATTAAGAAAAATTCAATTTTAAACACAAACATACGCGAAATTTTAAAACTACATGCATTATCACATCGAAAATATGCATTTCTTAGTACAATCATGGTATTTTCATCATTGAGTTAATTTGATTTATTCGTCAAAAATTGATTATTTTAAGAAAGAAAAAAAAAACACTTTTAATACATGATATGTTGTGAAAACTTCATTAAAAACACGTTTTACATATAAATTCTATTTTTTTTTTGAGAAAAAGAATTCAGAAATTTTATTGTATTTCAAAAAATTCTGACATCAATATTTAGCAATGCTCAATTAAATGATAAATGATCAATTTTATATACTTTTAATTGATAAGATTAAACATGAAAATTTATGTGTCAGATATTTAAGAAAGAAGAAGAAATAAAAATAAGAAACCACTTGTCTTGCATAAGAAATTTCTTCATGCAAGACACAAATTACGCATGTTAAAACAGTTAATAAAATAATTCAAAGAGTCATCGTGACCTCTTGCAGTGAAAAAGTAGATCTACCGTATTCGAAAATACGAAACTAGAGAATGTATATATTTCATTAAATGATAAAAAAAAACCAACGAATAAGAATAATTCTTCTAATTTTTTTTCTATAAACAAATCTTAAATGTATAAAATCATCTAACTGCATGTATCCAATGCAAATTAAAACACTTGAGCTTTGAGGAAAATATTCAAACTCAGATTCCCCAATATCCAAAAGCTCGAAATAGGAACATTGGTTTCACTTTCTGTGTGGCGCAACTGATTTAACAAGCACGTCATACGCCTACCCACTATTCTTTGCCTAGAAGCGAAGCCACTGTTACTATTAAATAATTATCTCCTCCGTGGAGGTGTCTGAACACGTACCAGTTAATTGATTTTAAACGGGAATTTTAGGCTAGAAGTGATTTGTCAAACACAGATATTCGCTCAATTAGATGCTAAGCAATTAAGCTATGAAAAATTAAGCAATAAAATAGAGAATTCTGGAAAATATTGGTAAAACCACAGATCTGTTAGAACTGAAATGATTTAATCTCCACACAGACAAACAGACAAACAAAAAAATGTCGTCATAATCACCAAAAAAGGCATAGATGTGCTAAATGTATTGTTCAAATTAAAAAATGGAAACCTAAAATAAAAATTAAAGGCGTGTAAGTGTACAATTTATACAATATTAACAATTTATTTGCAGTTCATGTTGCGATGATATAAATATATCCTTCTGAAAAATATTACTTTAAAATGATTTTTAACACACAATACTTAGTTTGTTAAGAAGATATTGTACTACATTTTCTTCCTTTTATCTTAATTGAATTATTACTAAGGATTAGTCTATTGTTAAGAAATGAAAGATAATTAATGGAAAAGTTATTTTGAAACAGCAATTTCTTTCCAATTAAAATGATTCGCTTAATTTTAAAATCTATTAAAAAACTCTTAATGAAAAAATCCGATTTTGAAAATTTAAACCACTTATTTTATGAAATGCAGCTGACTAAACTTTTAAAATGCAGCCGACTAAAAAAACTTTTAAAATGTAGCTGACTAAAAGTTAAAGAATTTAGTGCGCAAGCCATATCACGAATGTAATCATTTACTGTAATATTATTGTTACTGAAAATATTAATAATACAACTACAACTTAAAATTTCTAGACCTTTAAAAATGCTTTTAAAAGTAAACTGAATTGTTTTGCTAAAGAATCAAAGAGTATCATTTAAATGGCTAAATAACAGAAGAAAACCAAACTTCACGAACTGGTTTCACCCGATTTAAATATATTATAGCGCATGCATATGGCTCATGACAAATAGCATTCAAAACTTCCCAACATGATGAAAAGTTTTCAATTTCAAGGGGATTGTATTCAGGGAATTTGTTTAGCATAACGTTTAAATATTTAAATATTTTCATGATTCAACTAGTGCAAATGATCGGATCTCTAAAAAAATCAATCATGAGCACTGCATCAATCAGTCACAAGTCCCTCCTAAAATACTTTCCTCCCACACTTTGATATCGTTCTGTTCTTCGGTGAAACGATTCTCAGGTTCCAAAGAAATGCATTGAGCAGAGCTGACGACTGATGTGGCAAAAAAGAGGTATTCACATTTTTCGCGTAAAGGTAGTAAAAGTGCATGTTTCTCAGGATGAATGTAAGAATGGAAACATAAGATTATGTTCAAAATATATTCCTTCTTTCGAAATAAAATAATTTAAGAAACTTTTTCAATGCACATAACATACTTTTCAAACAAAAGCATTAAAAATCAAATGATTTTGATTGTTCTTCAAAAGTTCAATTAGAATTAATGTTATCAAAACTAATTTGTTTATTAATGACACTTGAGGTAATCTGGTGTTGAAATTTTAGTATTCGGTTACGTTTTTGAACAAAGGCTACAAGATAATACTAAAAATCTAATTTTGTTGCATTAAAGAGAATTAATTTTCTTAGTAAAAGCTAACAAATGAGTTCATTATAAAGCGATCGTGGAAAACGGAAATTTCACAGGATATAAATTGATTGATGAAAAGTGAATCAAAAATAGATACAAGTGCATAAATAAATTTGAAGAATTCATAATTTTTCTATAAAATTTTAACGTTTATATTTATTATAAACGACAATGAAAATATAATAAATACTAATTGAAAATGATTATTTTAGCTGAACGTCATGAATTTAATTAACTGCCTTTGCTTTCCGGCACAATTTAAATTTTAGAGTAACGTTTTGTGAAATAGTTCATATACTAAACCTATGATTATTGAAATTAGAATTCTAATAAAAAAATATTATGATTAATATTTCAAAAAATACACTCATTTGTACTTTTTGCATGATTTCTTAAAAACTGATTATATTATAAGAAGAAAATGAACTCTTTCATGTTAGGAATATCAAAATAAATAATGCAAGTAGGAAAAAAAATTGCTAAAAATTTTGTTACAAAATTTCAACTGGAATTTCTGGTTATAATTTTTTTTTCTGTCTGAAAATGCAATTTTACACCGTTATGTTTTTTATTGTCTGAAATGCACTTTTTATCATATAAAATTTAGTAACATTATGCATACATGAGAATTTCATAAAATAAAAAAGTAGGCCGACATTTGAAGAAGTGACAAAGTCTCATTTTTTTTATTTCAAAAAAGGCAAGGAAAGCAATGAAGATAAATTATTTCTAGTTTCACTGCAATATATACTAGAGCGCCGCTCATAAAAAGGCGAGATTATTTCAGTCAAGAACAGGCAAAGAGATTTTTTAAAGGGGAAATTATTAATTTATAGAACATTCATATTTAAAATTCCTCTATTCATTGCTCCTTATCGTCGTAAAAATTCTTCAAGAACGTGCAAAACTTTGAGAATGATTTAATAAAGGAAGAAAACATTTAAGAAAAATAATATATATACAACAGTTCAGAATATGGCTATGAAATGGCATATTACGGTGGAAACAAGCATTTCACTCGAATTTTTTTCCCTTTCAACATGGCACATTATGTGTTATAAAACATAGTAAAATTCGTGAAGAATTGGCTATCTGTTTCTTGCAATCCACAAATTTGAGTTTATGAGGTCGAATTTGTTAATTTATTTGATAAGGTGAACAATGTTATATTGAATTCTTAATTACTGACAAATAAGTTTTAAACTAGGACGGATATATGATCATCTATATTCATTCAAATTTTAAATATATCTAGAACTAATAAAAGAGAGATAATTTAGCACTGATCTTGCAGTCAATGTTTAGATCCATATTCATCAAACTATTTCATCAATGCATAAAAAAATCTCGAAAATGGCGGAATTTCGTTATTTTTCTCATTGGTACAATTGTTTTTATCTAAAAGATTCATTCTACATTCGCTGTCATTAGGAAATTTGGATCTTAACAGGACTTCAAATAAGTTCAAACGCTGCTAGAGGGTACTTAAAATGGCAGTGAATTTTGAAGAAAATGGATCTTTGTTTATTTATCATAGAACAGGAAGAGAAATTTTTTATTCCAAAACAGTTGTATAGCGAGGGTAGGTTGCACATGGTGTATGGCACCATCTTTTGTCCATCATTTTTTGTTTTGTTTGCAGGTAGTAAAGATTGCTGCCCATAAGATAAAATTTGAAATTTCCAAGCCAACACCAAGTTCTCTATTTATATGAGACTTCATAACCACTGCTGAATCAGATTGGGGAAAAAATATGCACGCATATAATGAATTTTCACGTTATTAGGCCATGTGGTGACTTTCCTGCTAATTCTATGTATTGTTTTATTCTGTAGATGCTTCCCTTTATTACATCTCCTACGAAGTTTTACACTTTTCTCCGAGTAACTACCGCAGAGAGCACTTATGAATGGGGAATTATAATTGTGCATGGGCATTCTATATTTTAATAATTGTCTTTAAAAAGAACAAAGGATCTTGATGTATGGGAAGCATTGAAGCATATATATATATTGAATATATAATTGTAAAACCAGGAATACTTTGTCTTCATTAATCATTTACTTTGCTTTTTAAAAATAAAAACGTAATTGACTTTGTCATAATGGGCGTAAATGAACCTGCAATTTTTTTTTGGCTGTTGACGTTTTGTTGATTAATGTTGGTGCTCATGAAGCTTCTGATATCAAATTGCCAATGCGGAGAGAACACTTAATGTATTAAATAATTAGTTAATTGTTTAAAATTATAATAAACCTTCACTAATCCTATACAGATATTTGTCCTTTAATTTTTATCGCATAAACATAAATGAATGCGATTTTTATTATTGAATATATTACTGTATTTAAGATAATTTTATTCGTAATTTATAAAAAATATTTAATTCTTTTCTTCAATAATTTTTTATTTGGATTTCTTTTCCTTTAAATCAAATTGTTAAAGTTAATATTTTAGAAATTCCAGTTTCTAGTTCGAAATATGGTAATTCTTTTATGCTTGATCCGTTTACTTTTATTATAATAATGTATTTTTAATTATAAATCAGAGACAATATGCACATAACAATTTATTCGATTGCAAGTGGGAATCCAGTAACTGAAATTATGTTGTTTCTTATGGCACTTGTCATAGACAAGCCCGCTGACGAAGTCAGCGATTATTAGCCGAGAGAGCGTCTCTTTTTTCAGTAGCGCCATCTAGGACCATGTTTAGTCTTAGCTACTCATGCGTTATATTCGCTTCCACAACCTCTTTTTACAGAGGAGAACATTCACACATCTCACAGATGAAGAACAACCATGTCCGAACAGGAACACGAACCCGGGAAACCCAGATCACGAGGAAGATGTGCTACCACCATGCCAGGTCGCCGGCAGTACCGGAAATTAGTAAAAGTATTATCATAAAATATATTTCAAAATATTTTTCTAAAAACATTATTAGATTTAGCGAGAAACTATTAAAAGTAAAGAAAATAATTATACGCAAATAAAATTGATATTTTCGAAATGCTTACTTTTTAATTTTAAGTGTTCAAGAAATAGCTTTTATTCTGAAGTTACTGAAGAAAAATATTAAAACTTCGATTAGTTTATTCTTGAGCACTTTCTGTTCAAAACGTAATTACGTACAAAATTTGGGAAATTAAAACTACTGATCCAATATCTGGCCTCTGGATGATATTTTAAATTTTTTTTTAATGAATGTGAAGGATTTTTTTTACTATACATATCGCGCGATGCAATTTACAAATAGTATGCCTGCAGTATGTTGTTTAAATTTGTTATTTTCGATTGTCATGATGTTTAATTTTGAATTCTAACTATCCCTATAAATCGAATTCATATCCTTAAAACAACTTTTTTATTATGATTATAGGGCCACATTATCGATTTTTAAAATCTTCTATGGCAAAAATTTTAAAAATATCAAAATGATTTAGAATAAAAGGGCAGATGAGGAAACACAATGAGAATAAAATGTTATCGTAAGACATCCTAAAACATGTCACTATGAAATGTTTTTGAGTATACCAATAACTGCAAATATAAACAGCTATGGAAATCTGCTTGTGTTAACAATGTTAGTGAGGAAAATGTTATGCTAGAGTGTTTAAAAGATTTCATTTCATGCGAAACATAAAATCAATTACCAGTTTATAAATGATCCTTTAAACGCAAGTCCAATTATCTTAATGTCTCAGTCATCAGCCTGATATCAGCGAAAGGTCTACTTAATGTAATTACACGGTTTTAAAACGACCCACTCTAATATTAATAGCAACTGCGAAAGAAAAAGAAATATTTTCGAAAAGTCCAGCATTAAAAACTTTCCATTTTATCAACAAGTACATTCACTTTACCAGACCACCCAAAGTTAGCGTAGAATCATTTCCCTCAGCTGATGCAGCTGAAAATTATACTATCGTTTGCTTTTATTAAATGTTCGGTGGGTTTAAAAGTTTGCATTTAAAAATCTGGCCTTCAAAGCCAATAAAAATGCACTTGAACTGGTTTTACCGCCGAGTGGAAACCTATTTAAGCGTGAAGCACGATGTGGTGGTAATGGAAACAATTAACCCTTGGAGAGTTGAATCTTGATGGATAGCCTTCAACCCATACTTTAAATTTTTGAAATGATATAAGGAAAAATGAAATCTGCCGATCATAATAAAAATTGAAAATGAAACTGATATAGTTTCTAACATTAAAAATTTTCATTATCAGATCTTTTATTTTCCACTCTGAACCTGTACTGAAAGCAATTTACTAAGACATGGGAATGCTTGCCAAATGAATGCAAATCTATTCTGGAACAAAAATTTAAAAATCTTTTCATTCGACAGAAATTTTCATGCACAATTCTAAATGATGCATCGTTTTGAAGTTTCCTGACTTCTATAATTTTATAAAAATATTTAGAGAAGATAAAAATGGCAAATTAATTTTTGGGAAAAAAAAATCAATTTATATATATATATTAGATCTCCAAGTATTACAATCAACGTATAATAATTTGAGAGGAAATATATTTTTAATTCTTCGTTTTTTGAACGCGAAGGGTTAAATTCCAGTGGAGTGTTCAGACTTTCTATATTATAAATGATAAAATAAATAATACTTGAAAAACAAAATGAATGTTTTGCAATCAAAAAATGCTAGCAATAAGCTTAGATTTTATAATTGAAATTTTATCGCAATAAATCAGATGATTTTCCTCTGAAAATTTAAAAATAGATATTTCTTCTATTATATAATAAATCCGAATATAAAAATGCATGGTGTTTTAACATGACTTTAAAAAAAATTGTTTTTTAATTTTGAAGTTAGATTCAAAATTGGTGATAAAGGGACTTTAAGTATCAATTAATCCTTTCGCATAATTCTTGAAATATAGTAGACAAAATGAAGAAATCTCAAACGCGGTTGTCGCACTTTTATGTAAAGTCGTGATATATCGACTATATAACTGATTTTAATTACGTTCTTTATAATGAGCTAATTAAAATATTATGATTACAATTGAAATTATTAATTTTTAGTGGTAAAAATAAAATTGTCTTTAAGTCTCATTTTTTTTATAAAGTTATTTTGTTTAACACTTTTCTAACAACTGAATGCAAGAACAATTCTGAAATATCATTAGATAAACATTCAGCATAATTTCATTATGTTTAATCACCAAAATCTATTTCAAATACTAATTCATTTTGTACTCCTCTGACAATTGATTATCAAGACTATGAATTTTTTTCATGAGAATTAAGTAGATTTTTTAATATCCCAAACTTTATTCATATTCGGTAAAATTTCAAACGATTTTTCTCTCTAGTATATTACAAATAACAATTTAAAAGAAAATCTGCGTAAATTTCAAGCATCAATACTTTAAAATTAAAATATAGTTTAGTGACATTCAATTAACTCAAGAAATTATCTCAGTTATAAATCTATCATAAATTAATAATGTTTCTGTTCAAAAAAGCATATTGCTTATTTCCGACCAGTTTGCCAAAAATCATGCATTCTAAGAAATTGAAAAATAACAAATTTTATCTATATGAAACAGCGATTGATTGGATACTAATGATCTGTACGCAAGTGTCACAAAAACGTGATTTGCCTTAGGTAGTAATCGGATTTTAAACTTTAGAAACTAGCTTCTATTGATATTTATAATTTCACATCAAAATGAGAAAACCGCAAAACAATTACATTTATTCAATCAGTTTGGAATATATCATTAAATAAATCTCAGGAAATTTTTTGTTATACAATATCACAGTATTCAAAATATTTGTTATTTCAATTCGCAACAAATCTGAAAAAAAAAATGGCAGGGGGGGGATAAAGAATTAATATTAAATTCTAATTTCACGGAAATTAAATTTAAATATTCAAACCAAATTAAAATTCATTAAGTTGAAGTTAAGGACCTGATAAAGTTTGAGACCCTAATGAAACGTTAATTTAATGTAAAGCAAAAACAACTTGTTAAAAATTTTTTACTCTGTAAAAATAGCTTAAAAAATTAATCTTACATAATTCTTTACTCGTAATGCTTGAATTTAATAGGCAACAAAGCTATTAAGCAATAAAATGTAAAATCATAATGATCAAATACTAAATGATGGATAGAAAATATCATTACCTGCATTATGAAATGGAACAGATCTAAGAATTAATTCAAGACGCAAACGAATGTGTGAACCATAGAGTTGAAATAGTTTATATATCAGCACTATGGTGTGAACGCTACTACTCAAGTTACAAACTCATTTATTGTTACCAACTTTACATTCACACTCAATGTAATCCTATTTTTAACTCCTTAGTAAACAGGTAACAGTATCGCTTTTCGAAACCCGTTTCTTGCGGCCCCCTAATCGGAAGAGAATTTTTATCCCTCCCCATCTGTCCGTTTTCACCCCTTTGTTACTATTATCAAAGGCAGGATGCAGGGTTCCAAAGAAGGTATTTTTCTTCATATTTCTTTAGAATCTGAAAGCTAATAGATAAAGCCATTTATCCAGTCATTTTCTGGTGTTAACAAATTGATTTTATGATTTTTAGTCGCAACCGATAGACATTCATACCAGTAAACGATCTCAAAATTTTTAAGGTTTATTCAAGCAGAAGTCTTCACCATATAATCTGGCCACGAGAACTTGTAATAGTAGAAATAGGATAATTTATTCCTATATAGTTTTCACCTTACACAATATAAGGTGAAAGCTAAGGCATTAGAATTTTTAGAATTTTATTTAATTTATTATAAGAGATCAGAAAAAAATTATCCGATAATCTTAAATCTCTCCTTAATTCTTTATATTTTTCTCGTATATGAAATTTCAAAGTGAAAGTATTACGATTTTCAAAAAATTCTAACTCACGATTTTGATTAATCTCCATGCTTTAGACCTTCTTAAGTCAGCAAAGGACATTTTTGGCATTGTGTCTGTCTGTAAACTCGATAGCTCAAAAGTGCTTTGAACTCGACTGTTAAATTTGGTATGCAGTCTTTACATCAAATTTGTAAATCTATCAAATTTTGTAAATCGATTGGTCTACCTGGATGTCTGAGTACAAGAGAGCATACTAATTTGAAAACCTAAACAACTAACGAATAAAATTTTATACACAGATTTTTCACTTCAAGTATAGATTTGCATCCAAACTTTTAACAGACTCAACAAGAGGGGAGGGGGTCATCTCTGTCGGTTTATACATTCTCATGTACGTGAACACAATAACTGAATAATGCAATGACTTAGGTAAATAAAATTTGCTATGTAATGTTTCTATAATTAAAATTTGATACCAAATTTGTTTTTGATTTGTTCAAAAGAAAATGTCCAAAATGCATTTTTTTGTGTGTGTCTATTATACCAAACACAAAGCCCTTACGTAGGAGACTAAAAATTAGTATTCCTGGCATACATAGTGTTTTTTAATGTCCAGAATTTTTAATGAAGGGAAGGGGAAAGTTTGGAGTATATTAGAAACCACAAAATTATATTAGTCGAAAATATTGGAAATATTTGCTTCTGTATTCAAATTTTAGTACCCTCTCGAGTATCCGGCCTAATGTGGCGGAAGGCAGGCCGGATAACAAAAAAGACAGATAAGCCGGAGTTCTAAGAACTCATTTCTTTGCCTACAATGATGAGAAGACAAAATTTTTATGCAAAAACTCACTGTTACAATACTTATTTTTTCACTTCGTATTGAGTACTAAAACCCTCAATTTATCTCAAACGATGGAGAATGAGAACGCGACCACGGCCCGGTGAATCATAGAAACAGTTGCCCGTTACATGTGGATTTAAAATAGAAGGCTCTGTACCGATAGTTTATATATGTTTATATGCTGCACTGCAAGTTCAAAGATTTATTAAAGAATAAGTAAGTTAAAGGATATAAAGTGTTCACATTTTAACATAAATTCTGTAATGCCTAACTTAAATGCAGGAATCCTAAATGAATTAACCTAATGCCTATAACCTAAGTAAATCGTAGGCCTAATTCTTAAGAAAATTGATTCAAACTGATTTATTTTTTACTGATGAATGATTAAGATATGAAAAGATAACTAAGAGTATACAGTTTTTAGTTTTTGAAAAGTTCTTAATAGATGACGAATGCAAAGCGTTGCAAAAGCAATCATTTAATTATGATTAAAGAAAACTAGGCCAGATAGTCACGAGCAGGATATTTGGAAGTGTACTGTATTTAGAAATGTACATTTTATAAAGATACTTGATAATAATTAAGAAGGAATTAAATTTTAAGAAATTGCATGTGGATGATCTAAAGCTTTAGACAGCCACATCTCATCAACTATTAAAGCGCAGAAACATCACCTAACCTGTTAACTGTAAGTACTTAAAATACTGAAAGTATCTTCTTTCTCAAAGATTATTCAATTTCCCAAAGTTGGTGAACAAAATTCCTTGCTTTCAGAATAATCCTAAACACACAGAAGAAATTATAACAAAATTCTCTTCAGAGGAAAAAAAAATATTAAAGATGCGATAACAATTTATTCTGAGCCGCAAGTTGGGTGGTAGTTAATTTGGACGCGATGAAAATTAAGCCAATCCCATTAAACAATAAGCCAAAGCCTGTCGGAATAGCAGAACTTTGGGCAAAGTTATTAGAAAGAGGTTGACTTTTGGCGGGCAGGAAATAAGCCTTCCCTTCCTATTGCGGCAGATGTTAATTAAAATTTTAATTAAAATATTTAATCCACGGCGCGTGCTAGCAGTTTGCAAAGCAGCTGATTCGGAAGCCAAAAGATCAACAAGATATCAACAAAACCAGATTTTTTTTTAATATTTATATTTCCTATTCTTTTCGCCGAGCCCTCATTGTGTATAGTTTGCAAAGGGTTCGGAATGAATTTTGCCATGAAAATGTGAAAGGGTTCAGAAGTTCAGGCATACTTAGATGAGTGGATTCTGAAACTAGAGAAAGGCTTTTGGAGCAGAATAAATTATCAAAGAGAAGGGTGGGAGATTTTAAATGCTATTTATTAACCTTAGCGAAGATTTGTTACATTGATAGCTATATTGCTTTCGTGTAATATATAACTGTAGAATTTTCATAAAATTCAATTTTTTTTTACTCCTTTTTAAGAAACATATTCCCATCAGGCTGTTAAAATGAACACATTCAATAAAGATTTCTTGATATTTTCGAAAATTAGTGTTAGCAAAAATTTCGTTTATATATATATAAGGTTTTAGTTTAATTTATTAGAGGCAGTAATGATTTTTAGTCAAATGTTGGAGCAGTTCACTGTCTGAATTTCTGCATCATTCCAGTATATTTCAATAAATATTTTAATAATTTATACTGGTTTCTTGATATCTTAAAACTTTAAACGAGCAATTTTTTATATATATAAAGATATTTCGTATATCATGGAAACTGCTCTGACGATTTGGATCAATTTTTATCTTTATATAAGGTTTTGCTTTTCAAGTTTATGTATATAGGTGTTTTTTTTGTATCCACATGTCAATATTTACTTAAAAAAAAAACGAGATTTCGAGATTTTTTTAGTTTTTTTTATAAGTAAATATTGACATGTGGCTATACATGTCCTGCATAAGAGATGAAGTAATAGTTAGGGATCCGTACTCTCATGCATTCGTGTTTGAAATTCAATTAGATTTCGCTTTAAATGAGCCATAGGATAGGACAGGACAGGATTTTATTTACGATTTTTACAAAAAAAACTGCCGAACGTAGCTTGGTCTCTCAGGTACTAAATATTTCCTTTTATTTTATAGAAAAGGAAACGGTTAAAATAATTTCGCTTAGTTTTCATTGCAAAGCTCTGTTTCACATGTCATCAGTAAAAGATTATTTAAAATATTCCTTTTAAAAATTATTAATTCTGAAAACTTAATAAAAATGGAGACAAATTTATCTTTAGCCTAATTTTTTTCACAAATAAGGCATATTTTCTATTTGAAGATATATTTATTCATCTTTTTATATATTTTTTAATTATTAAATATTAAACTAAACACATAATGAAGTTTATAAATTCACTGGCTTACTTGCAAAAACATAGAAGAAATGAAAGATTTCTTCATTTTATAGGGATTCAAAATTTAATAAATTAAAAGTAAGCACCTAAAAAAAGTAGAATCTTCTATCAAGCATATAAAAAAAGCAATATGGCTTCAAACCAAATGATATGACAAGAATTATCCTTCTTTATTTTTAATTCAAAAAATTTCTGAGAAATAAAAAGAAAAATGCCATAAACTTTAATTTTAAAATAACGAAGAAATATATCTCCTTAAATATGACAAGAATCGATCAAACACTCCCAAAATATTGACCTACTATAACATTCAGTTAATCCCGGAGTTCAAAAAATTCGAACGACATCCCATTTATCTTATCTGTTTATCCTCCACACGTTGTCCAGAAAACCTTGGAATCTAAATTTTTGTATAGCTTCGTCCAAGTGTGATCTGGAACATAAATAAGGTGCGCAGCTGGCAAGACGAACGAAAGATTGGCGTGTTCGGAGAAAAAAAAAAAGGAAGAGGACAAAAAGAAAGAAAGAAAGAAAAAAGAAAACACACTGGAGCGGAGAAAGAGTGATTTTTTTTTTCTATTTTCTCTTTCTCTATATCTACTAAGTAATCTGATTTAAATTAAACAAAACACCTTCGGAGAATAAAAAGAAGCCCCGTTTATTGAATTAGGATTCCCAGTCGTTTCAAAACGATCTGGCATCGAGGTTATCGGAAAATTTTACCGCCAAGGCTTAGTTGCTTTTTATTATTTTTTCTTCTTGCCGCTGCTTTTCTATTGTGTTTTGTTCTTTGCAAGGAAAAGGAACTGTTAGCTTTTCATTAGCAGAGACTTTTCTCTGATGATGCGGGAGAATTTTGGACATGCCGGATTTCGAGTTGATTGTCATTAGGAAATATATTTTGCTTCGAATCTTAGATTAATAATTTAAAAAAAAGAAAATAGTTCATATCTGTATAAACACATGTCCTTTTAGCTTAAGTTTTATTTTCTTTCTCTTAGTTCCTACATAATACAGCCAATACAGTACGAATGGTTTTATTTTTGCAATATCAATATCAAGACCAGCCTTTAGCTGGTGGGTCAATTACTCTCAGTTGTGTTTTGAACTTAAGGTGTTCTGCTCCAGACTGCAGTTGCTCTTGATTCAACTCATTAGCTTAACTAGAGTGGAGCAGTCAGTACAGGTGGAATTTATATCATTACAAGAGGTTCAATTTTTTTTTTCTTTTTTAAGAATTTGAACTAAGAATTTTCTTTCGAAGTTATTAGAATTTTAGAAAAAAAAAGTTCTGATTTTGGCAGTCTTTTTTGTAGTCTGGATTCAGATTAGATTAACCTTCTCGAAAATTGTTTTCGATTCAATTTTATTTTTGCACCACTTATATGAAATTCAAAATTCTGCAAAGATAGATTATATTAAACATAAAACAATAAAGAAGTCTGTCCGTATGTCAATAATTAAAAAATAAGAAGAAATTTTAGTTCTGGGTTGTTTTTCAAGTTCGCCTTTTTTTCACTCTAAGTCTCAAAATAAGAGAAGAGTATGGAGTGACCACTGAACTGAGACTTTTCTGTAAACCAGGTGACTAACTAATTTTATTTTTCAAATGGTCTCCGCGCCTCCCAAGAACTATATTGTACAATATTTTAAATTTTTTTTGTTTCTATAATTTATTTTTCAGATTTTTTTTTTACTGAAAAGTGTTTTACTATATCGATGTACCTGAAAGTATCTATCCAGAGAAATACATCCAAATTCTGTTTAGAAGCTTATCTAACCAAGTCTGTGAAATAAAGAATCGTATTAAATAGGAAACGTGACATTTTCTATTAATTAAAACAGTTTTGGAAAATTTAGATATTATTAAGGCTGAAGTCTAATATAACATCAGTAGATCAGTAGTTCTCCTTTTAAAAAAATTTTAGAAGAAATTAGCTCACATCTGAGTTTCATTTAGAGGAAAAATAGAAAACTCTTCAATAGCCAATCAGTAAAACGCTCATCGATTTATCAGTTTTGGAATAATGCTGGTCAGAAGATGAAACTCATAATCTTCTGATTTATGTTCTTCAACCATATCACACTGTAACCCATTAAGTGATTAGTCAGCAGGATTTATTGTTTTATCAAAAAGATTGAATCAAATAGCAAAATTTAAATGAATTTTTTTTTCATATCAGATGTTTGATATTTTAAATGCTTTATACTGGGTGTCTGATCTAATTGTGGCAAACTATCCAATTTCCAAACTATTAATGATAGGCATTATTAGTGATAGTAGAGCAAACGACCTGTTAGCAGTTCATTCATGACTATTGATATGTTCTTGACTGTTGTTCGTGATTGGCTGTTGATGTGTGCTTAATATGGGCTCTACCTTACCTTAGCGTGCTTTACTGCTAAAACTGTTCTACACTAGGCAGTGTAATGCCGTGGCTGCTCTTAAGCAAAACTGTACAAAACAAAAGACGGACTGCTCTTAAGCTTATGTACAGAACATAAGACGGGTTGTTATAAACATCGAAGCTGTCAGTTTGCACGCAGCACTGAAGAACGTCATATACCGTATGCAAACTGTTGTACACAGGGAAGGTCAGCATATTGAAAATGTTGCATGGCCTACAGGGGATCCTAATACTGACGAATAAAAGATTTTTTGTGAGTCGCATGAATTCATTCATAACTATACTGCCAAAGCGCCATCTTTCCCCATCGTAAATTTTAGTATTAATTTTTTTCTACGAAATTCATCTTTCCACGTCTTCCATAGTTTGTATGAAATATGAATTCCTTTTATTCATTCGTTTTAACTGCAGATGCCACCAAACTGGGAAAGTTATTTCATAGCACTCTGTATACATCATTATGCATTTCTTAGTATTACAACAAGTAGCTTTGAATGTCTGTCAGTTTGCAAAACTACCATCGAAGTTTTAAATAAAGACGTAATTTCAAAAACTTTGTCGGTTTTTTGCCTCATAAATTTCTTAGGCTTTGTGTCTTCTTTAAGCTCTTTCTTTCCCTCTTTTTTTCTTGCATAAATTCGACTCGAGAAAGAATAATAAAAACAGAGTTCTCAACATTTACAAATGCAAGCATCTCACCTTTACTAATCAACTATTAAGTTTAAAAATTTCTGGAACTTTGAAATATTTAAATATTTTCCGTATGTATATGAGTTGTGCAAAAGGGGTACAAATATAGCAAGGTGGACTAGTTAGAATGGAAGTCCAGTGAATGTGCGAAGTTCGTAAATATAGATATTCAAAACTTCCAGTCTGGGTGAAATCGCGTCAGTTCTCTATCACAATAAGACGCCAACTCACGTCTATGCTGTAAGATTATTAAACTATATATCAAAATATTGCATTTTGGTTCTTCCACTAGACAATTCCTCCGATCTTGCCCCATGCGTCTTTCTTTGGACGAAGAATTTGATTTCTGATTTTCAAGCATTCGAATAAGTGCAGGGAAGAAGGAGTGGAAGTTATGAAAACATATAATCACAATTTACATCTTTGTATGAATGAGGCCAAAAAGCCAAAAAATAAATAGTTTCTCTAAATAGTTATTTTAAACGATCACTAAGCAATTGTTTTTGGAATTATATTTCAATAATAGAATAAATCTCGGAATGTGTGAATGTAATATCTTTTCTCATTTGTTCAAATTATGGATTTAAATTTATACTTTCAAAACTATTTTCATTTTGATATTGCTATTGCAATTAAGAGATTTTATTGCACTTGATAATTTCATAATTATTTTATTGCAGTTAACTTCGACCGTGGTTCCAAACACTTCACAGAGAATCACTTTTAGAATTCTTAACTAGTTAACTGTTTTTGACGAGCATACTCCTCATGAAACTCCTCATTTTGCGTTATGACGAGTTTATTCGTCAGAAGTAATAAGTAGTAAATATAAACTAAAGTTTGGCGACACAATTTAGATAAGCATTTTCCGAAGAGGTCTAAACAGTTAACTGATTAAAAGCATTCGAAGCAAATAAGAAGTGAAAAATTAAAACAACCGGAGTTAATAATAATTGATAAACAGAATTCCAAATAAAGCTCTTATAATTAGAGTGTGAATAAAAATAAACCTTAAGAATTCACAAAAATTTATCAAGTTTCAAGGAAGCAAATTAATTTAATAAGATTAATTTCTTTCCACAAAAATATTTATAGGTACTTGATGACTTACATCAAAACTCGTTCGTTTTCAGAAAAAAATATTAGCAGACGATTAACGAATGCTTTTTAAAGTACGTTAACCTTCATTTTATTTAATTCATTTTCTATGGTGTTAATGTACTTTTAATGATCGAAAGTTTGCTGGGAAAAATAAAATTTGCATTTAGTTAACATTCCGAATAAATTGAAATTTTATTATATTAATTCTTTTCAAAAAGGAGTTAAGTAGAATATTTTCGGTAAGTGAACAAAATATTTTTTTCCCTCGAGAAAAAAAAAGCTAAAGTCGGATGACTTTTTGGCTATACGCCCGTAATGGAATAATATAAAGCATTTGCTGTTCGATTTAAAAGAAGGAAGCATTTATTCTCTTTTTTTTATGAGAAATAATCGTTAAATAACTGCAAAAAAAATATACTCGCACTAAAATTGCAGGAAGGCATAGTAGATTAAAAATTAAAACAGAACACAAACTTTGCCATAGTAGCGGTATTACTTGTAATCATTCATTAAATAACCTTTTTGTACAAAAAAACTCCCAATCTCATTTTCTTATTTCTCATATTGCTAAAATAAAAACTTGATAAAGCTTTCAGAAATCTTTTTTTCTAATACAGAAAACGTATTTTATTGCCAAAAAATCCGAATTCGAGGTTTTGACGAATCTCCACGTTTTAGACATCTCAGAGTTCAAAAAATACATTCTGGGAAAATGTCCGTCTCTCTGTTAGTGACAAAGATAACTCAAAAACGCTTTGAGATAGTGAGTGAAATTTGGTATGCTGTCTTCACGCCAAATATATAGATTTCTGCCAAATGTTGAGCACAATCTTCTCACAGCAAATCTGTCTGTACGGCTGTTCGAATATAAGTTAACACTATAAATTTAAAACGAAAAGAGTAACTTTATGAAATTAAATACTATGAGCTAACAAAAATTCCAAAATGTTCTTTATCCATTCAAATTGTGTGTTCAAAAGTAATTGTCTTTACAATTAGAATTTTAAAAAAAATCTCCCTGAAAGGTATTAAAATTTACTTTTCTACTAACATTTTATCATTATTTCTTATTTTTCTGATCCTCCGACAAATACTTTTAAACATTCCGGGTAGTTTCCAATTTTTATACTATTTTTAGAAATTCTTAAATAATTATTTTCTAATTATTGGACTCAAGTTTAATTTGCATTTCTGAAGTGCTCAGTTTCTTATTTTCACACCCTGACTCTGATTCGCACTGAAACCAACCTACTGCTTCAGCTAAATTTTCTTAATTCTTACTACTTTCCAACATTCGATTTTTTTCGTACTTTCTGCCTTTCAATTTGGACTGCATCTCCACCCTATGATTATCTTAGAGCTCCATGATTAGCATAGAGCTTTCTAAAAACATTTTAAAACGAAAATTTTCCATAACATTCATGAAAGAAAGAAAAAAAAAAGATTTTTATTTAAAGAATTCTACGCCTACTTTTCCTTTTGAAAATAAAACAGAACAATACAAAAACTATATTTATAATAAATTCTATTTTATTTCCATGCTTTTTTTATTTTCCTATATTAATATCTAATACAAAAAGACCTAGAAGTTTTTTTTTGTACAACTCTTTGAACAATTTCTGGTGAATCCTTTCACGTAAATAAATTCTCATAATTTATTTCAAATAATAAGTACCCTTTTCTAAAAATACCAATAACTCTTCTAACAAGAAATTATCTCTCACAGTAATGAATAAAGATCTTAGTATTTCTTAACTCTTTAAAAATGTAATTTTATTTAAATAAAATTAAACTATGACGTGGATGTTCGAAATTCGCTTGGAAATAATGAGCCCAAAAATTTCAAATCCAATGCCCAAGTAGTTATTTTTGAAACTGTATGCTTGTCATGTATGAGAAACTGTACGAGTTGTCCCCGATTGTAGATGGAGTGATTACTCCATCAACAATCAGTGACAACTCATCCATTAGTGCCCTAATTATATTTTAAAAATTAGCTTTTCCATTTTTCAGCAGTGAGAATTCGATAAACAGGGAAAATAAAAATCAGCAAAAAGGAAGAAGTAATACAGGAAAGAAATCAACTAATAGAAAATGCACAGATCTGGGAATGCCAAGCAATTTGCCCTCCAAGCATTCAAAATTCGCCGATTGTACATTGTTAAATTACATATTCGAAAACAAAATACGCTTTTATTTCTTTAATTTTAGTGATATCTCGACAAAGGGTTTCGTAACTCAGGTTTGGCGCTCGGGGCACTATTTATATATATCTACAAGCTAAATTCACTTATTCGATTTTTTTTGCTTTCAATTTTGCTATAATAATACTGCGACAGAATCGCATCTGAATCAATATACGTTTCTTTTCTTTTCTTTCGTTATAATTGACTCAACTAAAAATATTCATCAATAAAATGCAGATGATCATAATTAAAAATTTTGGGTTACTCAGTGACAAAGTTTTTAAAAAGTTATATTTCAATTGTAATTGGTTTTTTTTTTGCCATATTGCTCTTTCTGAATTCTATAGTAGCTACTGACATCAATACTGCTGTAACATTCCCCGTTTCCCAGTACTGATAAGACATTTACAGCCAGCTGTGTCGTCGTTGTTAATTACTAAACTCCTCGGGATAGCAAGATGGTAGATCTTTTCACCTGGGTGGTTTCGCATCTGTCATTAGCGACTACAGTGAAAGACCACATGTGGGAATTCCTCGTCCAAGAGACATTGAGAGTACCTTCAAAGAGATAGGGGTGTCCAAACATCTGGATGCTAAATGTTTCACATTGTGAAAGGACTATGATAACTCTGTGTTCCAGATCAGTTATGAAAGGTGAATCACTAAAAGGACCTTTCCCACGACAGACTGGCGCCGCTGAGGGAGCATATTGTTGAACCCCGATTGGCCGGAAGAGAGCTCAAATGACCAATGTAAATTAAGAGGCGGAGATTGTCGCCGAAATAAAGTGCGGAGATTTGTTTTTAGGGAGAGTAGAGGAAACGAATTGCAGGCAGACTGTTGGACTACGCCCACGAGTTCAGAGTCCGAGAACTACCCCTGGAGTGGTAGTGTTGATTAACAACCTGTTAGTTCCCTGTGGTGTTGTTTCTCTGTACTGATGGAGAACTGAGTTTCAAGATAAACCTTCGACTTCGACTGTTGTGTCTCCTACTACAGGTGTAAATAACTATTTATTTAACCAAGATTAGAGCAAATTGTTCTTTTGTATATATAGGACTGTAAAATAAAGAATTGTCTGAAAATTCTGCTTCGTTATTTGATCAGTCTAGATCAAGACCTTACACTGCCAATAATGTTAAATTTTGAGTCATCATCGCCACTTTGACTATAAAGAAGTGCTTTTCAATGATGTTCTAAAAGGAAGCAATTTATATTTTTTATGCTTATTTCTTATATTTGTGACTGTATATGCCTAGACATATTGTGTGTCACGAACTATTCTTTTTTTTTTTAAATATGTATACGCGATCAAACACCATCCAACTAAAATATGAAATATTTTTAAAGGGAAAATTATCGTGACAAACTATTAAAAAAATACCTTATAAAATTATGGATATCAGGAAACGAATAGTAATTAATATTGATCAATTGATAGTTTATTATAATTGCAGTATTTAAGATAATTTCTCTATTATAATTCTAAAAAAACATTTACAATATTCTACAAAGAAAATCTTTGAATTTAGAACTACTAACTTTGACCGACAACTGCTTCTTTGATAAGATGATTAAGTTTTTAAAAACCGTTTCTTATTAAATTTTTAATTAAAAGTTAATAAAAATTGTAGCATTTTTTATAATTTTGGACCATAATATTTCTGAAAAACTATTTTAAAACCATTTTAAAATTTAAAAAAAAAAAAAAAAACGTTTTATACTGATATCCGTTTTGTTTCTGCACAATTTTTCCTTCAGTTAAAAAATATTAAAAAACTTTATTTACAACTTCATTTTTTGTCATTTTAATTACTCGATTTAAAATGCATATTTCAAAAATTTTAATACATATTTTTTTGTGCGCGTAATTTTATAAAATTAAGAAATAAATTTTAAAGATAAAACAGATAAGAGAAAACACGCCTAAAGCATCAGGGAAAAGGTGTTTCTGAGTAGAGGTTGGATACCCCTATAACAACAATCTAGTCTGTAGAACGCCAACACACACACACACACACACACACACACACACACACACACACACACACACACACACTATAATTAGTAAAGACAAGGTTTATTATAACTCCATTTATTTTAGTTAAGATAAATCTTCATCTTCATCTTGAAATAGTGTAAAATACATTTTACGGCATAATCTATGGAAAGCATTATATTTCATATAAAACAAAGGTAATGGTTGTTTTCAGTAAAGAAAACTTCATATGATTCGCAGAAATTTTTCATTGATAGCAATCGAGAACAAATTATGTTAGATTATCTAAGTTATGTCCTTTTTTTCAGAACTGTTTAAGAGTGGATATCAAATGCTGACATTCATACTCAGCGGCGATAGGTAATACCCAGGGGGCGTAATACGATATTTTTGCCCTTAATCCTCTTTAGTCATCTAGCCAGTGTACATTAAAATGGGAATTGCTTTTATTTTTTGGTCTCTTTCAAGAATTTGTACTTTAGAAAATGGCATAAATGCCCTAATACTTTACTTTCATGGCATACTTAGGCCATCTATACCTCCCTTACTTCCCGACTGTTACGTCACTGCTCAGGCTCTACCTTTAAAAACTTTTAATTACGGTTAAATTAAGAAAATAATTACAGAATATATAGACAAAATGAGTTTCGACAATATTTTATTAATGGCTTCCTTATGGGGCAGTCTGTCTCCCGACAGTCGAGAGGAGATGGACAAAAGAATTTTTTTTTTCTTCCTTTAAGCGACAGGTAGAAAATGCGACGACAAATGGAACGATGGAAGTTAATTGTGAAAGATGCTTCGACCCATTCACAGAACGACCTTCGTGGGCAATTAACTGACGATTCATCGTAATGAACGAGTGAGATACCGAGTCGTATACGAACACTCATGATTTCCTGGCATTGAAAAAAAAAGCATCGTAGAAACCATCAATGAGATAAAGTTCCTCTTTTAGTTTTAGCAGGAAATTACGTGCGCAGATCGCTGCGTTTTACTTTTTGGAAAATGAGCATTCACAATATAAGAAATATTTTAACGAATGAAAGTTATTTCTTTTGATCGAAAAACTCATCGCAATTTCATTTAATAAATGCTTAATGTGTTGATATTTATAAATATTTCAGCATACTACTGATTTTTATTTATAAAGTAGAAGTTAGGAGAAACTCAAAATTTACTAAATTAATTTGAAGTGGAGCCTATTGTTACCACTCCATTTTCCAAAAGGTCTGACTTATGTGTCACAAGTCACTTATCAGATAGCAAACAATATTAATTCGTTCCTTTTAAGCAAGCTTTACGATTCATTTTTAATATTAGAAGGATGTTCAAATAAATTCTGAATTTGACAAGGTGCTTTAAAATATAATATCGAACGTTTTTGCCCATTTCTATAATATTTCGGTCAGTAACGAACTATATATAAAAGCTCATTTGGATGCAAAAATTAGGTCGAATTTGTTAATCCTCCTTGGCCAACAAAAAGCATGTGCTTGTCTTGGCTGTGCTATTAAGGCAACGGTTTTAAGAGTTGGATAGTACGAAAGAAGGTGAACAATTTCGATTTTTAATTAGAATCGTCTGAAACAAGAAATTAGAGTAAATAAAAGTGTTAAACAGTCCCTCATAACAAGATCCAGTCAGAATAAACAAAATAAATGTGTAAAGATTTTTTTATGTACTAAACAAAGTTTTCGATATCTTAGATATATATAATTTTTCCTTGTAACATTTACTAATATTTCAACCGGCTACCATAAAAAATTTTTTAGAAATTGGCGATTTATTTTTTGGAAATTGATGAAGAATTAATGCTAGCATTTCATGCAATTTATTTAATTTAACTTTATAATAGTCACATAAAATGCAATTTAAATAATTTATAAAATAACTCATGACTGCATTCATAATGTTTAATTACTAGCAGAAATGCATAACTATATAACGAGTGAGCGAAATAATTCTTGATTTTTGGTTTAATGGAGCGAGAATAGGATATAACCCCGCCGTTGCCATATTATTATTACAATTAATTTATTTAGGTAATTGACATGCATTAAATTCAATAAAGTTACATTTATATTCGGAATTAGTGTAAATAATTTACGTAGATACCATATATATTAGTGTACATCAACAGTTTATTTCATTTATTGCAATCAAAGAATCTACTCATTCTATTAAGTAGATTCCTATAGGAAGACTACCTATTTTAATTTGTAATCAGCCTGGACATATTTTAATTCTTTTAATAATAAATAGTAAATGTTGGAAACGATAATTATTAATCTGTTTCGTTCATAATTAGCAAATGATAATCCAAATTTCATTTTTTTAAATTGTAACATCATAATATATTTTTTAGGAATTTTATAGCTAGAAATTCCTATTAGACGAATTCAGACATCACTTTAATTTCTGAATTAATTTTCACTTTCATTCAAACTCTTGTTTTCCCATGCATGCCGAACCAAAAAGGTTGTTTTAGATAAATTCTAAAATCATGAATAACTTTATTGTTTTTACATGGTTATCTTTTGCCTTTTCCTGAAATTTCCCATAATATTGGGGGGGGGGGGGGGGAAGAGCAAAAACACGATTTCCAATTAATGACGTCTATTCCCCATTTTCAAGGAAATCATTTGAGACCAGAAACCAGAAATGTGAGAAATATTAAACCAGAATTTAGAAATATTTTGAATACAACATACAATATAACCGATTAGTTTTAATTTTAAAAATAAAATCAGCAGCTAACCATATTTATACAGGATGTAGGTAATGCAAAATTTAAACCGATTCTTGAATCGAAATTTTTCTATTTAATTTTTTTTCAAAAATATTAATTTTTCAATTTTTTTTTCAGATTTTTATCAAAGAAAAAATGTACTTCAAAAATTCATGTCCCTTTTATAATTAAATCAAAGCTATGAATTTATTTCGGCAATAAATGCCACAATCATTGCAAAGATACAAAAATGGGGATAAAATGCTGATTAAAACACCCTTTAAGCTGAATGATAAAAAAAAAAATTAGAATATCTATTTTTTATGGAAGAGATATCACAAAACTATGTCTTGTTCTGCCATCTGAACTAACAGTTAAAACAATCTGTCACTCCAGTTTCATGAACGGGTACACATATCTGATTAATTGATTATTTATAAAATTGATATTACCTTCCAATACAGCACATTTTTCCATTCTTAAAAAATAAAAATGCCAGGAACAAAATTCATAAACGAAATTCATTGTCGAGTCTTCGCATTGAATTTACTTTAAAGGAATTACTAACTGTTTAATAGTATTTTTCAACGCTAATCGCTTTTTTGCTGACTAATTGGATTTTTCTCTCAATAAAGATATGAACTTTGAGCTTATCTGTATCAAGCTTAATGCCATGTCCCTTCTCACATACTGAATGCAGTTGGTAAAAAATGAAGCATCATCAATGTTTACTAGCATATTCGTTTATATTATGGCGATATATCTGTTATTAATAAAAAATATTTTTAAGTATTCAAGACGCCATTATAAATGTCAGGAACGAAGTTAACTTATGAAACTTAATAGGGATTTAAATTGTTGGAAATCTAGAGATTAATTAAACATATCAATAATAAAATAACAGAAAAAAATTCTTTAGTTGGGGTCTCTGGCAGGCATCTTATACACGTCGTCTTTAATTTTTTCCCTTGTGGAACTTTCATGAGAGAAGCTGGCAAAAATTGTACTTAACAAAGTAAGAAAGATATCAAATATACAATATTATATAAAATCAAATTAGAAAAATAATTTACAAATTAAATGTATATTGTAATTAAAATTTGTGCAATTATCTATCAAAATAACATTACAAAAAATTATGTTTTTTATTTTAGCATTGTTCACTTTCTTATCTCTTACAAAGTTTTTGATAAAAAATCAGAGAGAGAGGCTCAGATGAAATTTCCTCGTACTCTCATAAATGTATTTCTGAATTATTAATTGAATGTCATTAGCGAACAATAATAACGGAAGAGCCTATTAGTAAGCGTTCCTTAGAATTTAATTTGGCAATTAATCGCTGGGATGAAGTTAATGCACAGTTTATCACAACACGAATATATATTTTGACGCTTCTTTAACGATCGATTTAAACAAATTGTACATAGAAAAACAACTATAATCGCAGAATGGCAAACAAATTTCAACTATGCAAATCACTGCCTTTATGTACCTTGAGCGAAACAAATTTTATAAATAGTCTTTTCATCAAATTTGTAGACTTTAATCTCATTTTGAGCAAAGCCCATTCAGAAGTCGCCCGTTCGAATATAAATTAACACAATAGTGACAAAACAAAAAGAGCTAGATAAATAAAATTTAATGTATAACTTAAATCAAAAGCGTAGTTACCGATCGAATTTGGAATAAAAATCATCAAAGTGTTGACCCGGACAAATGGTAACCCTTCGTCTTAAATTGTTTACCGTAACACATTTTACAGGAGTTTTAGATCGAAAATAAATTCATTTAGAAGATATAAACTTTCCTCGACATCTATAAGCTATTGGACATTTTCTGTGACCTCATCACGAGTTAGAAATAAGTCTGATTAAGATTTTAAATTAGCCTTTAAGGATCAAGCTTTAATACCGAGTTAGAACTCTGACATGAATGCCAAATCGAAGTAAATTTCGAATTCGACGAATGAAGTTTTTGCCTTTTCATTTTATTCGAAAATAACTCAGAATACAAAATTTTACAAATTATTATGTATATCTACTCAAAGAGAGAATGAGCATGTATAAAAGGAGAGTCCTTGCTCAATATTTCCCAATGGAATGCATTTCGTGATTTCACTTTATACAATAAAGGGTATATTTTTCTTCTCTTCTAGTTTTATCTACCTTTCGCGTGATCTCGAATTCAGGGTTCAAGTACTTTTTTTATTGGAACTTCATATAAAAAAAATTTAAAGAAAGAAAATCCTTTACTTTAGATTTCCAGAATGATGGTTAATTTCTAAAGAATATTTTAGCTTTCTTCTCTTCTTTCTGAAAGCTCAAAAATTTTATACGTCATTTTCTAAAACTTGTGAGCATACAAAAGAATATGACGACACAAACCGAGAATCCGATTCTGCCAGAAAGAAGTTTCAAGTAAATACTTTTGTCAATAAAAATTGGCCAAAAAAGGAAATAAAATTCCGCCTGTGCTCAATGTTTCAATGTATATACAAAAGAAAATTAAATTTTTTATTGGTTGAATATAAATGTTTTTGAATTAATAAACAGCAATCCAATATTCAGTCTATTCTTCTGATTGGTAAAAGTATGGAGTTATTTTCATTCAAAACAGCCATTTCATTTATTTCATAGAATGATTACTTTTTTTTCACAAACTCTAGTTAAAATCATTAACTGTCGCTTCAAATTGTACTAACAAGTTCAGATGGTTTATACTAATGCACAAAGTAATTTGCATGTTTTTTACTTGCTTATCACATCTATGCTATAAGGTTCATGGTTCTTTTCTTTTGAAATTTTGTAATATCAAAAAAGCAGAATCGTAAAATGAAACGTTCGTAAATGACATCTATAATTTAAAAAGACAAATAGAAGCAAAAAACATCACGGCACAAAATACCCTTGAATAAAAGCTTGTTTTAAAACAAATGTTGCATAGATTTTTGAAAATAGCTCTGCATTTGATCGAAGATATACTTTTACAAATTCATTAAACATTTTTTGTTAAAACATACAAGCAGAATACCAAAATTTAAAAACACTAATTGTTTTGTCTTCAACTGAGTCAGAATTCTTTTATCTAAATTCGATCCTATAGCATTACCATTGAAGGTATACTACAGTAAATCATCAAGCTTTACCGGTAATCAAAACTTCAGTTTCATTTTGCCATTTTAAAGAAACAAGCTTCAATATTATTTTCACGGAATACGGATTTCAACTGCAAACAATGGCAATATTTATAATAAAATTTTTGCGCAAAGTGAAGTTTTTACAGTTTTTCAGAAGCGGAAGCAAAGTCATATTCCCTCTGTGCCCAAATTCTTAATGTAAATAATTTTTTCGATTTGATTTACAGTTTACAAATACACAAAGAAATATGTCTCTGGTTCAGATAATAAAGATTCATGACTTTTGTGGAAACTCTACTCAAAAATTAAAGTCTGATTAAATAATTTTTTCAAAACAACTGTAGCATAACTAATTTTCTGCGAATTATGCAACTGGGTTTTATTTGATACGAATTTTGAAGCTTTCATTACGTTTTTCAGGATTCTTTTTGTCATACATCGCATTAATGCCATCCAAAGTCAAGATAAAAAAGCAGTTGTTGTCCAAACAAACTAGAAGACTGAAATCCATTTCTACACGCAGCACATAACGCCCGATGAATATTCCACATCACGCCGTTCTCTCACTCTTAGAAAAATCAATTTCTCAAGGGATCTTCGGCTGAAAACTCGTATCTCAAATGAAGCGCTGAGAGCACGAGAGAGACGAATTGATTAAAAATTTCCCAGAAAAAAAGATTTTAGGGGAAATTGAAAAGATAAATTCGGTCTTCAACTTTTAGAGAATCTTTACATCTTGATATATCCGTTTTTAATTTTCTAGTTTAAGCTCAAGCTATAATAAAAAAATAAAATGATTGTCAATATTTCAGAAAATTTATTTTTCATTATATTATGGATAACCATTATTAGGAATAAAGAATTTTTTTAGAAAGAAAATTAGCCAATTGTAGTTTGAAACATTTTATAGATTGAATAATTAAAGTTATGATAGTTTTCTATCCGAATTAATAAGGAAAATAAAGAAAAAATAGAAGGAAATATAAAGCAATGGTTTGAAAAGCATATCAGTATTTGTCCTAAATCGACTATAATTTTCACCCTATCTTACTTTTAAATGACAATTTTAAAAGAAAGCATTATATTATCTTCCGTTTTTCGAAACACTCCTTCAGTCATAAGCCTAACTGATAAGCCTTTATTTTCACAATTATATGATAAGCCTTTATTTTAGTTATGATAATTATATAACAAGCAAAATTTCAGTCAATTAATAATATTATTTAAAACTAAACCCAAAAAATTTCTTTAGTTATATATCACTAAGTAGCGCCATGCATAAAAATATTCCAGTAGAAGAATATAAATCACGCATTTTTTTTTTGTTCCTACGTCTTAATACGTACGTCAGACAGACAACGGCTTTAGCATAATTTGAAGGGGAAAAAGAATATGTAAAGTGAATTTTTGACCAACGTATTCTGTATCTGAAAAGAATAAAAGTGATGAGAGAGACAGTTCAAGGTTATTGCAACAATAGTTAACAAAAGGAAATATCTTCTAAAAGAAAACTTTCGCATATTCTAGACGACAAAAGGGGAAAGAAAAAGAAAAAGAAGAAACAAACTGATTCGCATAATGGAAATTACAGCCGGCTGTTGTAATTAAATGCTACAAAGAAACTTAAATTTGCTTCAGGAAGTCCAGGCAACTACGCATGAAGCGAGAAGTTGAGATGTAAAATTTTATTTGACGCCGTGGCTTGTCATCAGCCTATCATTAACCGGTCTTTTCAGCTGTCTCGAATATCGCAGACGATACACGCTTCCTGGATATTCCATTTCTTCCGACCGCTTTGTTCGAAAATAGGATTAATAAAAATAGCCGCAGTTCCATCTCGAATTTCCATTTCCTACTCGTGGGCAAGCAAATGCAAGAGGCGTCGGCACGTCCGAGTTCCGAATGGAATGAAGGTTTGGTGTAGTATACAAATCATCGCCCTCACCTTGCGTTTTCCGCTTTTCTTATTTCATTAAATCTAACAGAATTATCTTCAACGCCGCGTAATATAATCCTCTGAATAATATTAAATTTAACATTAAATTCTCTTTAGAAAACATTGTGCTGCTGCATACGGAAGATCCTTTTCAAAGGCGAAACTAAAAATGTTCGTGGTTACGCAAAACCTTATTCTTAAATTTCTCCCAGATATAACAGAAATTAATGTATAGCATTCATTCACTTTATTTTAAATCCTCACACATGCTAAATATTTGGTAGTTGAATTAATTTAAAATTTAGAGTATAATAGAAAAAATAAAAGAAAGTTAAAATATTTTCTTAAAAATGTAAGAACAGTAGCTACTATTGTTTGAAACATTTACGGCAACCCCTTTAGATTTTTTTTTCAACAAAGAATTTGAAGGCTTTTGACATAACATGTCTTATCACACTTATTTAAATTTCTTATCGAAAACTTTTGATACCGCAGCGAAATAATTTTTTTAAAATATTATTTTAAGTGTGCTCATTCAATATTATGTAACAATGATATCAATGACATCAAAATGTACCTTCAGAATTTTCAATCTTAGATTTTAAAATTTATAGCATTTTTTTTGAAATGTTTGATAATCAGTGTTCACTGTTGCAACTTGTGATATTCTTTCATGGTATCCGAGTGCATTGAAGAAATCAAAATATTTTTATTTTTCATTAAAGAATAATACCTGGGATAAGTACATCTTATTATTTTTTTGTATAATCGTAAATAAAATCTTATCCTATAGATCGTTTAAAATTATAAATGAAATCTAACTGAATTACAAACGTGGGATAGGACATGCGAAAAATGCATGGCAGTCCTAACCACTACTCCATCTCCTATACATTTATGCAGGTAATATTTAATTATTAAACATGTAATATTTAAATATTCAATTAATATGTAACATGTAAATATTTAATTATTAAAAACATAGCTTTTTTTGTGTGTAAAATCGAAAGTTTTTTTTTTTAGGAAAGACACCTATATAGATAAACTTAAAAAGTTAAACCTTATCTAAATATAATATTTCATCCAAATAGTTAGAGCCGTTTCCGAGATGCATGAAATAAATTTATATACATGCAAGAGTTGCTCGTTTAAAGTTAAAAGAATTGTGTGTCATAGAAGTTTCCGGTCTGCAGAGAGGAACACAAGATTTTGAGTTTTGTTTTCTTTTATGAAATTCAGAGAATTAGTAGTGCCAGAGATCTAGTTTCTTTGCCAATAGTGGCAGAGATCTAGTAACTTTGCCAAGTCTTTTCCTAACACAATTGAAGTTTGGCAAATAAACCTTTCAAATGAAGTTAACTTCATTTATATTTGTAGTATTTTACATTAAGAGAAAAATAATGTAAAAGGGAATAAATACATCAAATGTATCATCATGGTTACTTTTCTCCAGAAAAGTTGAATATCCTGAAAGAAAGACGTCCTGCTGTAGTTTTCCTGAAGCCATTTGGAGATTTAAACCGAAGTTTTAAAATCCTGCACTACAAGAACTGTTTTTAATCACTATAATTATGGATTTGACAAGCGTATTCAACATTTTAAACGCAATAGATATTGATTAAATTACATTTCATGCCAATGCCTGATTTTTTAAAAATTGTTCTCATTTAAACAGAAAATGAAAAAAAAATGATATCTTTATAATTTAGAAATCAACTCAATTTATTATCCGTGTCAACGGATGTATAAAAATGAAATTCATTCTAAAAATAAATACTAAATGAATGACATTTTTTTTGCAGTTGAGAGCCACATATACTTATGAAATGATCTGATAATTGATACCATCTAGAAAATATTGATATATAAGCCGGGATAGCCTGGTTGGTAGGGCATTGGATTCGCATCCCTTGGTTTGTGAATTCCAACCCCACCGGCCGAAGACTCCCTGTGTGTGTAGTGGCTATTGCACGTATAAATCTGTCGTGATCACAAAGTCCTCCATGTCGAGACAACGCAACTAGGGGTTTTGATTCAGAGGTGATCGGTCTCTGATTCAGGTTTAAATTACGATCTGTGGATGAGTGAATGAAATGCATGAATGAAGTCCGCCCCGAAAAAAGGGTTGTGACGCATGAGTAGCTAAGTCGTACTCTTGGCCCTAGATGGCGCTACTGAAACTCTCTCGGCTTAAAATCACTGACTTCGTCAGCGGTCTTGTCTATGACAAATGCCATAAGAAACAACAACAACATATTGATATCATCTGAATGAAAAATATAGGTTAAAAGGTGAAACCATTTAATCAGTTATTTTTTACAAACCAACTGAATAGAAACTACGACAAGACGACAAAGTTAATAACTGAAATAGAGTTTCAGTTTAGAAACTTTTATATACTGTACATAAAGCGAAAGTTCAATGTAAATCTGATAAAACAGGGATAAAATCATATGAGAATATGCTCATTCTTTTTTTTAAACCTGGGAATCGTATCCCATTTGAGGATAATATGGCATTTGACAATGGTAATTTAAATGAGAGCAATATTTAAGTTGGCATCAGAATTCTGACACCGCCAGTGATGAATCTTCGCTTGTTCTTCCGTGGAATTTATAGGATGTCCACGATTTTAAAAGATCACTAAAAAGTAACTGACGAGTCAAATAAATAATATAGTAACATTCTGAAAATTTTGGATCACATTTCATTTGTGCATTACTTCAGATCAGCCGATTTTGCCGACGACTATGAAATTCCGAAGTATATACTGAAATAATTATGAAGTATACATTTCATACAATCATTTGGTCTTACGGAATCATTCACTAAAATATTCTTGACACTCCATTTTTTAAATTAAAGAAAATGTTTATACTTCTAAATCTGAACAAGTTATGAAATTTTTAATTTAGGGCGTTAAATAAATTTCATAATTTTAGATTAATTAGTCTTAGGGAAATTCTGGTTTCTAATCTGCAAATCTTCTTTGAGACGGTCAGTGGAATAATCTAAAATCACTCATTTTTATGAGATAGGAATATTCAAATTTTCATAACTCAACCACTTTTAATCACAATAGAGGGAAACATTTTTAATTTGAAATGTTAGCGTTTCAAAAATATTTTACTAAATATGACTCACACCGACGGTCAGAAAAAAAATATAAAATTCACAATTCATCAGAGTATTTATTGATTCAACTTAAAAAAAAAATATTTTTCTATTTTTCCGTCTTTAATTTATAATCCAATATTGCATATATACTGGGTGTTTTTTGAGGATGCAGCTCTTCCGGCAAATTCAACATTAGATCCACTATGTAATCAAAACTTATTGCATTAATTGATTAAATGATATTTAAAATTCGGAAAATATTCAAACAATTATTGCCATCGATAGCACATAAGCACAAAATTTCAGTACACCAGCATACCAAAAAACGAAAGAAAAAAAAGGATTCCAAAATTCTGTCTTTACTAACAGGAAATCAAATAGTTAAATTATATTGCATCTGAGAAATAATTATACCTGGTGTAGGAAAAACTGCTGATACTTTTTAACAAATACATAGGAAAAATATCTGATCTAAATTAAAAGTTTTAAACTTGGAAAGTATTGAGCGATGAAAATATAGCATATGATGAAATTAGAGCTTTTGTTGAAACATTGCATACGATACAACTTTATACTGGTAAATCAGTCAACAATTTGCTTCGACTGGAACAAATAAAAAAAAGTTGCAAACGTAAAACACTCACATTTAAAATGCAAAACAGGTACACAAGAATATCGTTTTCCTCATAATAAAGGAAGAAATTGTAGTTAAGATAGAACAGAAACCAAACGTACATACATTCATAGTCATTTTTACCGTTTATTATCGAATCGTAAAAAAATTATTCGAATTTATATTTGTTGCACGCATCTATATATTAATCAATAATTTTGTTTTGAATCAAAAAGCTACAGACATAAAAGAATGTATATCAAGATGCAAAATTATACAAAAAATATTGTTTATAAGTAAAGAACAATATTTCTACCTTACGATAAAAGAGAAAGTTGCTGTTAAGATAGAAAAAAAAATCACACATTCACAAGAGTTAATTAATAATTTTTATAATATTTTTATTTTTTGCTATCGACTCTTAATAAAATTATTCGAATACACATGTGTTGCTCGAATGCATTTCTCAAACGATTTTTTTGTAAATGTTCGACGCTTTGCAGAGCGCATATGAAAAGAAACGGATGCCAGTTAATTATTCTGAAATGAAAAAGGCTGCGAGCAAGCATTATTTATTGTCTGTAAATATTGTTCGTAGTAACGGCAGGGACTTAGAAATTAATTATAGCAATTAAGATAGAGGCTGTCTGAGCTAACATCTTTTCCAAAAAATAAAAAGAACCCAAATTTTGTTTGCGAAATTTATTTTTTAATAACCCTTTGTTGATACTGTTTAATTTGTTTGGTAGAAACTCTTGATTTTTCTACAATTTCGTTAAAAAATCGTTAATATTTATAAATGTCTTAGTGTACAATTCATTAATCCGGGAAGACAGTAAAGTTATTTCAGCTGATTAAAGCCAAATAAAAGATAATTAAAACGTGCGGGTTTTTTAATAAAGGATCTGACCATTAATTTATATTGCTTTATTTGCCCGAACTGTAAAAAGTGGATATGCTATGATTTTCGATATGATTTTTTTGAAGAAGTGAAGAGAAAAAGTAATATTCATCTGAAATGTTTTTGTTATCAGAAAAGTTAAGAATGGAACCTGAAAATTAGCCTTCAAAATATAAAGAGAAAATTAAAGTATAAAAGTAAAACAACGATTAATTTACTTACAAAATTAAAATTACAAAGATCGGATTTGAAGTTATATGATGGTTATCTTGAAATGGATCATGCAATTTTATACCGCAATGATTTGAAAATACAATCCATTCTTCAAATTTCCGTACCAGTCTCTGGAAAACCGAACTTCACTCGGTAGTTTTTTTTTTAATTATAAAATCGTGTTTTATCAAGGAAAATATTTAGATACGAATAGCATACTGATTACATATGAATATTTTTCATTCTTGCTAACTATTGTTATAAAAATTGTCCGTTTAAAATTATAAGACGTCAGTGTGAAGACATCTAGACCGTGTTAGAAAATTTAATGCTCAAGGATTTAGGACATTTTGTGGAATCAAATTTGGAATCCACGACTCTCCTAACTCGAAGTCAAAGTTGTAAGCCATTATAGCTTCATAAAGAAAGAACATTCATGTTTTGGAATTTTATAAAATGTGAATACACTTTTAACAAGTTATATTTCAATGATATGTTGTTGGTGAAGTCACGTGGGAATATGCAGAATAAATAGTACACAGTTTTTATGAATACAATAAGAAATGTACAGGAAAATATATAAAAAAATTTAAAATGTATATATGATTTTCCTTGGACATTAGTAATAAAACGAGCGTTGAAAGTATCATAGGGAATAAGAACCTTTTCGAGCTCCTTATTTCGATAATATTTCACAAATAAAATACAAATTATAATTTTACATAATTATTCACTTTAAAAATAATTGTTAATCTGTATATATCATAAATTAATACATGTTCAATATGACCATCGTAAGAACATCGGGCGATAATTGTTTCCTCCTTTAACTCGGTTCGGTGTCCATGTTCGTTGAGGTCCACTATTGTTAGTAGAAATAGTATTCTTGTTTTGAATCAGTATCAGGCAGTTATATATATAACATTCGGTCTTTTATGCATTTTTATAGAAGAACAGGGAGCAAGGGTTAAGATAGATAACCTTGGAATGGAACGATAAAATTTAGATCGTGATCATTGTTATTAATCAATCTACTGTAATGATAATTTTTGTTTGAAATATTTTTAAAAAATAACATTCTAACAAATTAAACTTAAGAAGAACATCCAGTAATTTGCAAATATTATATATATATATATATATATATATATATATATAGCCGCATTGAAGAAAAACAGTCGAATCTCCATGGCCGAATGGTCTCATGATCAAGAGACCTGGGTTCGAATCCCGCTAAATACAATGCGATTAATAGTATATGTAAATACTTAATTCCTTGATTTCCTTAATTTATTAATGTTCCAGAAAATACTGGACATTTCTTACTGTCTCCAGAAGAGTATTCTGGAACTTTCTCTGCTTGAATAAAAGCAGAAGATTTGTCAGTTACTGTATTCGCAGTTCTGAGTTCAGTTAATAAATTGGTTTAGCTCTACCTCTTGTGTGTGTCTTTAAGTTCTATACCATAGTATCTACGTGACAATATGCATGTATATATAAATATAATTCTTAAATAATTACATAGTATTTTACAATAGTATCTGAAATATGTTAATTTTTCAGTTCAGCAAATGTTAATTAAAATTTTAGAAAAAGTATGTAACTTGGGATTCAGGTTTTCAACTCTGGGAAATTTTCCTTATGTAATACTTTATCTTTAAATCCTTCGTGCGTCACGATCTCGTATGCAAGAAATCAGATTTTTATTTATCACATCCTTCTCCGAATTTCAGTTACATTCATTCCTTAACAACTCGCTTTCTTTCGCCAAAGATCCCGAAAAAAAAATGCCTTAAATTTACATATCCGAATCTTTTCTTTTTTCTCTCTCTATATTTCATCCCTCAATCCCCAGAGCTTTGCTAAAACTTTTACGGCTTTATAATATTAATTATACTACGCCGGAAGTTTTCGCTTTTAATTCCGAAAAAGCAAGCTTACCCACCCAGACTCCGCATTAAAAAGAAGCTCCAATTACTATCCCTTTTCTCCTGGAATCCTCCCCGAAAGCTTTTCTGCTGTTCGCATTTGAGGGGAGAAAAAAGAAAAAGCAGAAGCCAGGAAACACACTCTGACAGGAGGCGAATAAATGACGTTTCTATTGCCCGCCGCTGGAACATCTCGGATAAATTAGACTTGCCCGCCGTCAGAAAAAGAACAATGCCTTTGTCCCGAAGCAGCCCGAATGGAGTGTCGGGAAAATTCGGAGGGACGCCGAGAAAAATGGGGCGTGAATAAGGCTCTTCATGAAAGAAATCGTAATGGTGATCCACAAGGTTTCGGTCTTTTTGGGAATAATAATTGAGAATCTCGTTAAACTGTCAACCGTCTGCAAGTGAAGACTAAATTTAATATCCTGGAGTTGGGAAGGGAACTGTTCTGGAAATCAGTGACTGGTATTACTCAAGGTGCTGCATCTAACAGGTGTTGCTTGAAGGGGAAGAAGTACTAAGCAGGCTAACTGGAAGTACTTTATTTTTTTTATTCTTCACCTACATTGGTCATCTTGAAAAGTTATCTCTTAGGTTTACCCTTAATAATTTGTTAAAAACCACTTTTTTTATATCAACACTTTAATTAAACTCTTTAATTATTAAATTAAGTCCTTCAATTATTTTGAGACAAGGTCAGCTCTATAATATAAAAAAAATTTAAAATTTCAATATTTCATAGTTTTGCGTTAAAAAAATTATTTTTTTTTTTGCAAGTTCAATTTCAATTTTCTTCTCAAATTTCAATGACTTATTAAAACTTGGACCTTAATTTCAGAATTTAAACTTAATTAAAGCAACTGTCCCAAAATTATTTTCTTTCCATTTTTAACAAATTGAAGATAGAAAATGAAATACATAAATATAAGCATGGTAGCAACTGATTGTACTCTCATAGGATATATTACTTGATTCACATGACCACATATGGTAATAATTTGATTTTTTTCTTCAATTGTTTCTAAACATTGAAACCTTATAAAAGCAAAGGATAAAACATGTAAAAGATTTTGTTTACTTTTATTACATTCATTGGAATCGCCTTTTAGTAAATAATTATTTCAAAATAAAAGGTTCTAAGATATCACACATGCAAATATTAAACCATCACTAAAACTATATTTGCGATAAATATATTTAAATTATAACTCATATTTATAAAATAAAAGATTAGCCACGATGAGATTTAAAAATCGAAAAATATCTAGTATCAAGATTTTATTCTCTAATCTCAGCTTATTAAACTTTTAATCTTCAAATAAATGTCCTCAAATTTTATTTCTTTTCCTTTTCTTACATTACACACGAAAATATCCCGTAATCCTCAACAAAATATTGATAGTAAAAAAGTGTTATCATTTTCATAAAATTAAGAATTACATTTTGGAAACAGTTGAAATAAACTATAGAATTTCAACTTTGTCTTAAACTAAATTACATCGCGAATTTCCAAATTTCTTTTGTCTTTTCTAAAATTCTTTAATCTTTATTTTCCTTATAGATTTTGAAAGCTTTACAATTAAAATCACTGCAGCAAAATGAATGAAATGCAATTACAAAGTTTAACAAAACTGTCAACTAACTAACGAACAATATATATTTTTGCATCTTACGAGAAAGTATATTGATAAAAATTATCTATTTTTATTATCAGGTTAGAGAATCAAGATTACCAAATGATTCCGTTGACACATTTTTCATAGAACGTAACTTCTCCATCAGTGATAGGAATAGAAGGTGTGACCGTGCTGGACATATAAACCTCGCGGCGTCTGTAATATTTTGATGTTTTTTCTACAGGCATAATATACTAAAGAACAGTTTCATAACAGTTTTTTTTTACAGTCAGTAATGTTGTTATATTCGAGCGCGCAGTAGTTCTTATTACAATTCTAAATCATTTAAAGGTATTGTTATATTACTAAAAGGGTTTTAACCACAAGTTGAAGATTAGATTTTAAAAGAAAAAAGTGCTTGTTTACATGGAATTCTCAAAGACCCGAGAAGCCTTTTAACTTGTAACACGTCATTCCCTGTCATTAAATCGCTTGCTGTTTCTCTATATACTGAATCTAACTGAACTGTATAGTATAGAATCTATTCAGTATTTATCTATATTGAATAGCACTATATCTAATTTCCATATTAAAAATTAGAGTAATTAATATTCTCCGATCGAAAGTTCAAACTTCTGCCGGCAAATATCATTATTTTAAGAACTTGCAGATGTTTGAAATACATAAAAACAGAAAATACCGAGATTCAGACAACCAAAGCTATTCGCCATTACAAAACCGCACACGTAAGAAATGCAGAAAACTTAGTTGAGCAATTATCCATTCTCAAGAAATCATCAATTTATTTTCGGGGCAACTGATCACAACTGTTCTTAAATAGTTTCCAGAATGGGTTTCGAACTTCTAATTTTTGAAATTATAACAATCACGTAAAATGCAGTCATTGCAACACTCGTATTTCGATTATTTGCTGTATTTCTTAGTTTAAATTGATGGACATGCTTTCAATAAATAATATTGATATCAGATATGGGTGGAATACATTAGTCGCCTTTTATTATTTTAAACACAAAGTCTTTTTGAAAAACTGAAAATGTGTTAAATAAAGATTAAATTTTTTTGAAAAATAAATGGAAAATTGATAACAGAATAAAAAAAAATCTAGTAAAATTGAACAATAAACAATTGTAAGGAAGCTAAATTCAAGTTGAAACTTTCTTTCCGGTCCAAATAAACAATAATGGCTAGAATGATTTATTAATGTCTTTTTCAGCTTTTGACAACCGATTCAGTTTAGATAATTTTACCGTTTAGGAGCTCTATGAGGAATATCTTACGAATTATAAAGAGACCTCGGAATCTTGAATTGTCGTCTAAAGATGAGAACTCTAGCTAAGCAAATAACACCCTCCAAGTTCTGCCACAGTGGTTGATGTGAAACCACTGTGGCAGAACTGTGGTACATGCATCAAGCACACATTCATGGTCTCCCATGGAAATGGATTTCAAACAGTATACCTTTTAGTTCCAAAATCGACATTCTAATTTTGACAGTATGCGACCATTTCTTTCCCAAATATTATATTTTCTCCATCGATTTAGCATTGTAAAATATCAAATAGATTTTGACACTCTCGTCCAGAAAGTATTGAGGTACAAGGCAAAGCCCGATCGCGCATGTGCGGAAAAAACACGCCACTGTTTAAGAAGTTCCATTTAATGAATTACCCGTATAGTTAAGGTAAAATTATTTTTAAGGAGGGACATTTAATGCTGATATTATAAGACATACTTCCATTCCAGCATACACATTTGATAGAATTGCACATTTACATAGAATTACACATTTGATGAAAAGCTCGTCGCCATTTTTTATTTTCCTATCGTTAGCAAGACCTCCTTACATGTTGAAAATAAACTGGATATCATTTAAGCAAACTAGCTATTTGAAAACTCAAGACATCGGAAAGTTCTACAATAATATCCCCCATCCCCCAAATTAAAAGGACTTAGTAGAAACAAAAGAAATCCTCCATTGAAACAATACCCATGCTCAAAACAAGGAATTCCTCTCCAAGCGATCAGAAAAGTTTTCTTTATTCCTCTCACCTCTTGGTAAATCCCATATGACCAGGGAAAACGCCCATCGCACCCAAATCCCTTCTTCGAAAGGCGCCACGATTATGCATTCCCTGCAGAATTTTTGAGGCGCGGGTTCAGCTTTCCTCTAATTAGACCCGGTGCTTGGAGTGCTTAATTGGACATCGATTAATTAATCATCCCGCGACGAGCTGTAAAACTCGATGCGCATTTTTAAGATACTTAGGGCTTATTATGGAGGCGTTTTATGCGTCGCTCGATCACTCTGCATTGTGCGGGAAGATTACGGCCAATTGAAAGAATGGGCTTAAAGAGTGCGCAGGACATTCAAATTAGTTTCCAGTCGCTAAGTTAATAATCTCCTATTAGTTATTTTGCATTCGAAAAGGGTATAGCTGTGCTAAGCGTGAAGGTGGAGGATTAACGCAGTTTGAGACCCTCGAGTTAAAATTTTAGTGGATTCTTCGCTAATATTATACGAATTTGCATATTGCACCTTATTATTTAAAGCAAATAAATAATCTTGAGTAGTAGAGGGTACATTAAATCAGTTAAATAATCAGATTAGTAAATCATCGTTTTAGAAACAATAATAATATAAAATTCTTGTACGAATATTGGTAAACTTTATGGGAACAATTATGGCAAGAAGAAAACTAAATTTCTGGCAAAATTACATTTAATGGTAACATTGAAGTATTTTCATTTCAATATTCCGAGCCACAAAGTGTAAACCTTAAAAAAAATAGACAACCTATGTGTTTTTTAACTAATAGTTAATATTAACATTTCATGCCAAATTTTGAAAGCATGAAAAATTCGAGTCGTTGTTTATTTGCCTGTTATTGGAAACAAGCCGTTTTTGGCGACCAACTGGTTAGTTGAGAATATTGGTTGTATTTAATTTTTTTTTATTAAATCATAATTCTGATGTTCATGGTTTTTCAGAAAAGTGTTCAGCATCGAATTGTGTGGGATATTAGGGTTATGTTACTTTAATAGCTTTACATTTGCCCTGTTTACTCTGCAAATGAATCATCTTAATGAAACCAAGTCTCGTGACATTATAAGAGCTATTAAAAACATAGCTGTCAAAATAATTTACCTTTTAACTGCACATAGTTCCTTCGCTCTATTAAAACTTCACTTTCCTATTTCTCATAAAAACCACTCAGATAACAAAGTTAAGCATTCAATAATAGAAGATAATGCAATTAAATATTTAATGGAGCAATAAAAACTGAAAGAATTTCATTCAACAATATATTAAAAATTATACAAAAATTATTTGAAAAACACTCACAATTTAGAGAAAAAAATATAATTGTTATGGCGCTTCGATAAATTAACACAGATTATAAGTGTTTCGAAAAAATAGCCGAAGATTAATTAGTTCGCTCCAAATTGTATTAATAAAAACATTACATTTTTTTTTACTGATTTTACTAATCAAAATTTGAACTCGGGCTACTTTGTAAGGGACTATTTAGTGTTGGTTATTCCGATACAGGTGATCGAAAACAATTAGTCATAAAGGAAAAATTATCAAAATTAAAAAAAAACTGATAATAGAATTTATATTCAAGAGATTCAATATGATAATTTGATGATGAAACTAGGCATGGCTAATAGAGGATTAGTGTTTTTAATTTTCATCAAAATAAGAGAACAACTGATCTTTTCATAACAGATCGTTATGATATTGATCGTTATCGATATTTCCTAATAGAATAGAAAATTTCAATCAATAGGTGGGAAAAAAAATCAGTTCAACAAAGAAAAAACTGCAAAATTCAAAATTGTACAAAAATTATGCATTGGAAATAAACACAATCAACTTCCATATAATGCAATTAAAACACCACGCGCTGCACTGATAACTTAACTGGAAATCAAGTAGTAGGTCAAGTATAGCAAGCATGCAATATAGGTAATGCATACTTGTTATAAAATTTGGCCGAAAAGAATGCAATTCATTAAAATAGTCCCTAATTCATTATATATTAAAAGATTATGCTTACAAAAGTCTTTGTATATATTTATTCAAATAAAAAATATTAGATATTACAGTGTTACTTTATAAATGAAGAAATCGCGAATTATATGGATGTACTTCTGATTTTACTTCTCTTACATATAAGTATTGAAATCATCAAAAAATTCTAGCTCGAGGTTTTAAGAAATATTCAGACATCCCCAAATCCAAAAAAGAAAAAAATATATATGCCTGTTTGTCTGTCTATCTGTATGTGAACATAACTGAAAAAATATCTCGAGTTAATCGAATAAAATTTGGTATGTTGTCTTAGGGCAAAAGTTGCACATTTATCAAATTTTGAAATAAATAATCAATGGAAATTCTGACTGCTCAACTGTCCGAGTAATGGAAAATACGATAATTAAAAAGTCTTCCCTATTCTACGAAGCATAAAACATTCATATATGGGATTATGAAATTAAAAATTTGACAACTCATGGTATATATGCCTTGCCTAAGGTTTACAACTTTATGTCCAGGAGGGATGGCACTTTATTAGGAAGTATACGAGAAATTTTCAAGAAGTTTTATAGTTTAAAAATAATCCTTTAAGACTATTTATTCGTGTGACAATGCAAAATCGAATCTATATTGCCAACAACATTTTTAAGATTCTAATTACTTAAAATTTTAAAAATAAAATAGACATATCTGATACAAATTTGATACGAAATGAAATTTCAGAAACTTATTCCTCAAAAAATCTATATGAATTTGAATATTGTGAAATATAATTTTAGCTGAAATTTAGAACTATCGAAGAGAAAAGAAAATTTGAAGTAAGTTATTTAAAAATACTAAAAAGCAATGTTCGTCAAATCATTTTTAAATTTCCGATGTTATTAGTTTTCTAAACCATCCAAATATTGCCTTTTCCGATAACACGAAATTTTGAATAATACCCATTTTTATTTACCTTTCAAAAGGGGAGCACTTCCATTCCCAAACTCACGCTGCTGAAACCATTCAAGCTTACCGAAAGCATAATTAAGGAGCCCAAACAGCTGTGTTGATGCATCCTTCCTCCTCCAGATTTCGTTCGCCAACTTATTCTCAAAAGGACCTGAAAAGGCACATTTTCGATTGTGAAATCTTTTCGTTGTTCCAGCAGTGGGTGTTATTAAACCGAGCATCTGGTATTTACCTTCAGGCACTTTGGAAAATCCTCTCTGATTGAAATCGGGAAGATGAGGACCCAGGTTATTTCGATTGCCATTCGCTACAGATTAGAATTACTGGGGCATTGTCTCATTTCACTGGGTTCCTTGAGATAATGAGGGAATTTGAAGAACACATTTTAATACTCGGGGAGAAAGGCTAATGTGATCGGTGCTGTCAAGAGCTGGGGAAAGTAGAATTTTGCAGGAGAGTCTTTGTGTTTTCGTTTGTTATCATTTAAAATAAGAGAGACTCAGATATCAAACATGCAAATGAGAGAATTTGGGATGGTAGAGAATTAGCTGGAGAGTTCTATTCGCATAAAATTAAGACATTCTAGTACCTTCTTTTCTATTTTACTTCCATCTCCTGAACATACAGCGTTGATGGGGAAGCATAGGGAGAAAGACAGCAAACTCTCGAAGGTTATGGCAATCCGCGTGCTTGAGTGCCCCCACTCTCCAGTTTCTGTCTATAATGACGCAATATTGCTTCTTTTGTGCTTTATAATATAATGAAAATCGAGAATGAATTTCGGATGCTTTCTTTCCTATCGATTGGACAGAAAAATTGTCACAGATCTGTATTTTTGTCTACAAGTCTACATAATAAATTTCATTTATCTAGAACGTAGCATCGAATTTCCATATGTGAATACGCAGATCAACAAACTATCATTACTTAGACAATGGGATCCAAAATTCAATACACTTTCATTCTGATGATAAAACTGGATACAAATTTCATTTGTTTTTCTCTGTTTTTTTTTTTGTAATTTATTTTCGCATAGGAATAGAAAGATAGCTTCTCTTAGTTGGATATACTGCCTATTTTGACAGAAATGTATAAATTTTGTGTCACGGCTGCAAACTGGATTTCATCGTTCAAATTCAGTGCAGTTTCGAGTCAGACAGATGGATAGACGAACAAAAAATGTGTTTTATGGAAATCTGGAGATTCATCTAAATCTAGAAGTCGAATTTTTCGATGATTATTCTACTTGCAACTTCGTATATTATTGCGTAAGAGAAAGACTAGCAGGAATAGTCTCCCCGAAACTTTCTCGTATACTGTTTAATATAAATCTTATCCCCCTCTCCTTGCATAAAATTGTGGACCTTGGCCACGAGCGTTCAAATTTTTATGTGCGGAGATAAGAATGGTATTTTAAAGCGTAGAAAAGAAAGATGGTACTTGTATGTTCTAGTACATTACAGATTCAAATATGAAACAAAAGTTTGAGCTATATCCTTTAAATATGGATATACCTTAAAATTACAAAATTAATACATATTGAAAAATAAATCATTTTAAACATATTTGGACAAAAAAATGTAAAAAATATAAACTAATTCTCATAAAAAAATAATAGTGTGTACCATAATGAAATGTACTCCCAAATTCACCTTCACACTGAGACTCGGTGTAGTGAAATCATGAAATAGTTTGTTACAAAGCAATCTCCAGAGTCTTTTTTTTTGGGGGGGGGGAGGAAGAAGGATTTTCATTGTAAAGTATAATTTCTTTAATAGCAGCATCTTCATTTTTGTATAGTTAAAGAAGAATCTGGCTAAAAGCTTTTTATGAAACCATTGACAACCTTAAGTAGTAAATCTTTTAACCCTTTTTAGCATAATTTTCTTTTTTTGTGTGAAATAAATCTGGGTCATATAATTGATGCTCTAGATTAAAGGAAAAACATTAAAAAAATCCTAATATATAAAAATACAATATAAAATAATTAAAAAACAGTATTATGAAAATATCCATCATCATGGAAATTTACATGTTAAGCTCAGTACAAAATCTTCAATCTCCCTCCCTTCTAAATTTCTCCATCCATTATCGCTTTTATTAGCAAAAAATCTCAGATTAGTTATAAAAAATAATCAAGAAATCTCACGTTTCTTCCAACCACAACAAACAACGGAATGACACGTTCAAACCCGCTATAATGATAATTACATTTGATTTTTTGACAGCTATGTTTCTTATTACGCAATAATCGTGATAAAAGTTGACAGAGCAACCAACTAACAGTACACTTGTTTTGAGTATAATTTTTTGTTCACTAAATGTTATGATGGAAATTTCCATCCTCATGTAAAGAAGGGTAAACATATCGATATTTCAGATAAAACACGGCATCCTACTGATTCTGGGTGCAATTTAAATTTGGAGTATTTCTATTTCTATTATATGGACAGACTTAATTCCAAAAGTTTTTCCTATTCCAAGAACTCTAAGAAATGAGGATTCATCAAGATTTTAATGTAACATTATTCTGATGATTATTCTTTCTCTTTTTCGTGTATAAAAAAAATTATTTTTATGGTGCAGTCAGCAATAACCGCTTCAATAATTCAGAAGTACTGTTTCGAACAGAAAACGAAATAACGGACGAGAGTATTATACGGAAGACGAGTCCATGTCAAGAAAGGGAAATAGCCTCCTGCATAAGGATCAAATTAATAATGGGCAAGGGCTGGCAAACGCAGTAGCTGATCGGTTAATGCCCAGGAGAAATTCTGCCCTTCCCCCAATAGATCAGGGAGTGGAGTTGCCATCTCGAACTAATCCGGACAAAAGCCCCTCCAGGATATGAAGGAAATACGACCTGTTGTTGCAGAAAAGAAATCCCGATTGCGAGAGCTCTCGAGAAAATACCCAATATATATATTAGACAGATATAAAAGGAAAGAAAAAAAAACGAAAAGATACCGACTAAATAAGATCTTTCTTACGGATTGCCGATCTTTGTTGAGGAAATTGAAAGGAAAACAACAATGAGTATCTATAAAAAGGCAATGATAAAAATATTGCGTTATATTATTATTGAAATCGTGTTAAAATTATTATTGAATCATAGTTGCAATATCAAAAAATGGTCACTTTTACTATGAAAAAGATTTCATATTTTCCGTTTTAATTTAAGCAGGGAAAATGTAATTTTTTTAAATTGGAGAAAAGAGGCAATTATTTGTTTTTACGAATCATGCATTCAAAATACTTAAATTCAAAATTTAACGATTCATAAAAGTTTTTAATTTAATTAAATCAGTAAGATGCAATTTGTTTAATAAGCGGTGATTTTTTTTTACTTAAACAGGAAGGAAAAACGTTTAATAAGTCAAACAAAAGGAAATGATAAATAATTATAGAAAATTAAAGTAAATTAAGATAAATAATTAAAGAATATTAAGTTTTAATAAAGATATTAAAAACTTTCCATTTAATATTAGATTAAGGCCTAGTGCAACAAATTTATATACACGTAAAACTATATGTCAATGGTAATACTAATAATACTATCAATGATAATACAATGCAGACTGATTACTTTATTTCCGTTGGTTATTAAAACTATATTGCGGAATATTTTGGCCGACATTCAAAATTCTGAACTATTATCATATGACCAGAAAAGTACCGCATTCTACACTTCTCCGATATCATAAAAATTCTGCATTCAGAAATTTGAGAAAGAATACTATATTATATATAAAATAAGCTTGATTATTACACATAAAATATTCTGAGATATTTTTCTTTAGATATTCTTTTAATAGAGTATCAAAAGGAAACAATATTTCGAAATTTAACGAAATAGCATTCATGTAGGTTGTATAAATAAGATTTCGTCCTTTAAGTAAAAAAAAAAAACAAATTTGCTCTAAAAATTACAGATGGATTCATTCAAAATATTTTCCTTCGGAAACTACAACATTTATCCTTCTTTTGACTGACAGTCAAATTCAATAAAGGAAAAAGTATAGAGTTGTTTATTTAAAATCGATTTATAACGCCAATTTTTGATATCTACGTGGCAACAGAATTTCTCTCCAGAAAAGACATTCTACATAGACAGAAACAAATAGTAGTCTAAAGGATCAACATCTAAGGAATAGGACAACCGGAGCAATACATGCTTATGTCAACAACCTTATGCCATTTGGAATATTCTGGAAGTTTCTCCTTCCACGTTTCATTCATATCGCTTAAATATTGTTTGTATCGTTCACCATCGGTGGTTTCATTAAGTAATCCTTCCAAATCTGCATCCCGTGTTTTTTTTAAAAATGATTTACCGTTCTCTTTGTAACTGTATTGAAACCATCACTTTTTAATCTAAGGCACACTTGTCAAGTTGTATTAGATGCAGCATGTTCATCAGAAGCGTCCAACAGCAACTGATGTGTTTCTGCTGCAGTTTTATTTATAATGAAATAACGCAATATAACATCTCTCAAATATTGTTTATTTATTTGGAGCAAAACTCGACATATTTTTTAAACTAAAAGAATTTTTTAAAATATTAACTAAAGGTAAAGCATTAATTTTTAAAAATTGTCAAAATTTTCAAATACAACTTCTATTAATTTGTATGCAACTATTTCTAAAAAGGGGATTTATTAAAAATGAATAGATTTGTATTTATAAATGCAATAGGTTCAGAAAAAAAGTTCCATTAAATATGAATCTAAGATTTAAGAAGTCTGGTATAATATATTTCATTAAAATATAACTGATGCTGATTCTTTATACATGCACTAGCTTTTGATTCCTATTTTAATAACTGCAATATTTTCAATATTTTTAATTTCACAGTGCTGTTACCAGAAACAATATATTTAGAGGCGATATTAATAGTAATAAAGAAGATTTTTAATTAAAATATAAAATATCAGAAAAAATATTATCAAGTTGCCACTAATGGCAGTCATATCCGACCAGTTTTCTATAGTGGAATTAAGAGTAAGAACCAAAAGTGAATGGCGACCTATTAAAAATGTCCTTGTTAAAGATTGAAATCCAGTTTTGAAACTTATTAAAAAATTAAATTTAAATTAATAAATTATAAATTTGAAAATATACTTCCAATGCATACAAAAAAAAACAAATTTTTTGTCACAATATATAAAAGTATATAGGAAATTAATAAGAGAAAAAAATGCTATTAATATTCTAAATCTATTCTAAGTTTTTTTTTCTAAATCAGAGAGCCATTGAATGGGGAAATAAAAAAAAGAGTTAATTGAGAGAAATGCAAAAAAGTAGAAAAAAGTCCGCATAAACAAATCCGATAAGGCCGTTCTAGTCCAACCATAGAAACTTTCATACCAGAACACAAACTGAACTTTCGGCGATAATGGTACTAAAATGAAAACTTCATCGGTTTTTCAGATGCCAGTAAACTTTGGTTGACTGTGGATAGAAAAGTAAGGAAAAAAATTAAAATAACTTTTTCCCTCTTTTTCAAGCCAGTAACTCGGAAGCCGAGTGCACCATAAATATTCAAATAATGTCACCGGCACATACGAAAAGAGAATTAAAAAAGAGATAACGTGTTATTAATTTTAACGAAATGTTCCGACGAAATTCTGTTTCTGGGGTAAAAAAAACAAACCCTTATTTTTTCAGTTGGGCGTTCCAGTACGAATGAAAAGGAATGTGGCGAGAATTATTCCTGATTAACTGTTAATTAAAAGACCATCTTTTGGCTGAATTTATTCCTCGTTATCTCGGCACGCTCCGCTGAAAAGAGGGAATTTACAGATAATGAATATGGGATTTAATTTTTGAAGATTTATTTTACTCAAGTGAAAGCTTTCCTTTACGAAACCATACATTCTCTAAAGCAATAATTAAAAAAAATTAAAGAATTTTTTTAGAAGAAAAAATATAAAATTATTTCTGTAAGTATATTAGCATAGCAGACAGTAAGATTTAGTTTTATACTATCATTTGTTAAATTATATTTACCTTTGAAGACTTTTTTTAAATGTGAAATGAATAAAAAATATTGCAATTTTGGGAGGAGAAAAAAAAATTCATTCTAGGTTTTGATGTATTTTCACAATTCAGAATTCCTCGAGGTCGGCTCAGTTCTGTTATATTAACGTCCCATTTTTAAAGCAACATTAAGTCCGTTTTGGGATGGACCTCGTAATTCTGAATCGCAGTCAGATGATGAGAACGACATCTGAGCTGGCACCCTCTCTCTAAATTGCCATACCACATCAGTGGGAGGACGTTTGAAATCGACGGATTTAATGTACACCAGACAAGCTTACGCGACGGTTCTTCGGTGGAATCGGGTCTCGAACCTAAAAACCTCCGGTTCCGAAGACGAGACCGTACCAACAGGCCACCAAGGCCAGCCACGAGTTCGGAAAAAAATCCATTAGTCTATAATTAAGGAGCTTGAACCGAAGGAAGGAAGCTTATGGGCTCTATTTCTTAACAGTCAACTTTAAGAAATTATTTAAAACCTGATAGACTGATGAACATTTTCGGAAGAAAATTTTTCAATACGAGAAATTTCTTTGATATTTGTTCCAAGCAAAACGTGAATGTTGTTTGCTTACATTTAAAATTTATCCATTTGGCTTAGTGCCATAGAATGAAGAGAAATTAGAATTTTTATCTGAAGTGATAATACTTGGGCAGTCATTTTGATTTTTAAAAAAAATGTGGCTTTTTCCTATTATGCAGTTGTGTATTAAGCTAAATCAAATTTTAATTATTTTTAAATTTTATTTTTGTTTAATAATAGCACGATTTTTTAAATCACCTAGTCGCAATGCACAAAGTGACTTACAGCTTAAACAGAGCTTAAGGTTCACAAATTTTTACAGAAATTTTTTTCCAAGAATTTAGCGCTATTTTGAGGAAATGGTAAAGACACATTCTTAATAGTTTTTTTATGTACTAAAATATACTAATATACTAAAATACTTTTTTTGATATACTAAAATATACTAATATACTAAAATGCTTTTTTTGATATACTAAAATATACTAATATACTAAAATGCTTTTTTTGATATACTAAAATATACTAATATACTAAAATATACTTTTTTTGATATACTTTTTTTGATATACTAAAATAAACTAATATAATAAAATCCTTTTTTTGATATACTAAAATAAACTAATATAATAAAAGACTTTTTTATATATAAATATACTAATATAATAAAAGACTTTTTTTATATATATA
>JAPMOR010053881.1:392943-455784 GCA_026543865.1 Argiope aurantia
ACTTTTTATATATAAATATACCAATATAATAAAATACTTTTTATATATAAATATACCAATATAATAAAATACTTTTTATATATAAATATACAAATATAATAAAATACTTTTTTTATATAAATATACTAATATAATAAAATACTTTTTTTATATAAATATACTAATATAATAAAATACTTTTTTTATATAAATATACTAATATAATAAAATACTTTTTTTATATAAATATACTAATATACTAAAATATTTTATATACTAAAATGCACTAATATACTTTTTTAAACTAAAATATATTAGTATACTACAATACTTTTTTTATATAAATATACTAATATAATAAAATACTTTTTTTATATAAATATACTAATATACTAAAATATTTTATATACTAAAATGCACTAATATACTTTTTAAAACTAAAATATATTAGTATACTACAATACTTTTTTTATATATTAAAAGAAAAATAATTATTGCCTTTTAATATGCTAAGCAAGCCACTAATTTTTCTAAAATTGCCGATACTTTTTTACAAATGTTTCAAAAGAACTTAATTCTTGCAGTCCTAGAAAGATCTCCGAGTAGCAACTCAATATTTTAATATCCGTCAGAGAACTCGTCATAGAAGTCACGCTCGAATATTTTAAACTCTATTTCATTTTTCCATCGTCATCTGTCATTTTATTCGAGATCCTGTTCAATAACTCCGATGTAAAAATGCTCCCAGCTTTCTTCTGGATTGAAAGGAAAATGCAAAAACATACTGCAGCAGAAACCGATTCTCCGCGGAATTTGTTTTCCCTTCGCGTGACAGTTCCATTTTGTCGCCTCTTCCACGAATTTATCAAATCAAAATGGTTGGATTTCTTTATTCCGCCGGATCAAAACGGATTCTATAAAGAAATTTCCCTGAAAAATCAAACCGAATCACTTTCTTAGATGGTATTATTAAGAATCGAAACAGATTTTTTCGAAAAGTGGAAATAACTTAACATCCGATAATGAAGTTAACCGACACGAGATATATATATAAAAAAGAATTAGTTGAGAGAGGAATCCTCAATTTCTTTTATTGCATTAAATAGAAAGATAAATGTTTTTTCACAAAGAATATTATAAAAAAGAAAAGCTTTAAATAAATATTCACCAAAATCAAAAATATATTAAGAATGCAATTGACTCTTTTATGAATTGAATTTAAAAAAGTTCCTATTTTTTGTATAAAAATATAAGTACACGGCATAAAACTTTTACATATTTGTTATTAAAGCACTAACCGTTTCGGTGACTAACTGTTCACCTATCATAATAGTAGCAATGCTTTAGAAATATCAATCAACTTTGATAAATGGAATCTTATGAATGAAACTACTCTTAAATTATATTTACACAATAAACATGAAGCATTTTGATTGGCTCCTTAAGTACATAAAATGGAGAAATTGGCGAAATCGGTCCAGTTGATGAAAAGGGAGTTCTATTAAGATTTTATTTTCAGTATTTCTCAAAAATAGAAAAATGAGTAGAACAGGTGACAATAAATGATTATCTAAATGTCATGGGCTTTCATATGAAATAAAGTTTTCGAAATCGGTAATGTTGTGATAAGAGAACTCTGCCGCGATTTTTACCCTTACAGAATAAACAGTAAAAAGTTATTTTTGATATTTTTCTCAAAATTCGCGTGTGATGGGGTGGGGGAGGGCATCTAGGCGTTCATGAGAGTTTTGGCTTTTTAATCTTTTTAATTATTCTCTTATATTTATGATATAATTTTACCGATGCGTGGCCGAAAAGAAGAAACTTTTGAAATTTAACTTCACTCAGAAGTATATTATTTTACACGAAAGAGTCGATGATACAAAGACGTCGGTTTACAACGCGGTACAAGAGTAAAATTATCCGAAATTTTCCCTTGAGTGATTTTAATATGAGATTCTGGTAGAGATTTCTTTGCCAAGTGTCGTTCAAGGAAGGAAATCTTAAGTATCTTTTAAAAAATTTTTGCAAATGTTAAAAGGAGTTTTATCCCTTCGTTCCTTCGTGACGAAAGAATGAACAATTTTGTTAAGAGCGTGTTAGAAATAATTAAATAAAATAGTGGGAATATGATCAAGAAATAAGAGAACATTTTATAAGGAAGTTAACATGGGCTAATTTAAGATAATTTGAATCCTAATTAATTTCCTAATTTTTAAGAGATATTATATATATCAATAAATTAAATAGCAATAATACCTTTGATTTAAATTCTAACATCAATCATAGAAACATTCACTATACGATCATCGCTGCTGTATGTAAATGTTGCTTATCAGAAACCACATACAGCAAACCATGCTGAATTTTGATACAAGTGTAGCAACCAAAAGTAATTTGAAAGCAGAAGTAGCTTCTCTACACCTATACATATGTTTTGTATCTATTAATGGTGCAATGAATTAAAAGGAGAGATATAAATTTCTGGCAAAATCGAATAAAAAGCAAAAGAAATTAGACATTCGAATTTTTAGCCCGAAACATCGTCGCATTTATAAGAAACATTTTTCGTGTAAACAAACATTTACAGCAAACAAACATTATCGTGCAAATTAAATACTCTTATAACATTTTTGCAACACCGTTAATAAAATAAAAGGTAATGCAAAAATATTTCAAATACTTTGAAGAATTAAAATTACAGTAAGAATTCTATAGAAATAAAATTTATATTATTGTAAAACTATTTTTGAATTTTAAAATTGCATAAAAATTATTTTTGTGTGAAGTTATTGTGAAAAAAAACTTTGAAGTTTCGATTCATATCTAATTCAAAATTAATCGAAATCTTGAAAATTGTCTCAATGAGCATTTTACAAACCAAAATGCAACTGCCAGCCAAATTTGTTAGCTCTAAGTTTAATAATATATCCAGTAGAATATTTTTTATAGCTTTGAATTATACATAACGCTTATCATAGTTTATAGATAGCATTTAAGCCTATTAACATCACATAATATATGATAAATTTGATATAAATATAACGAAGTAATAATACTCGCAATTATTGGCCCAGTTTCGTCTCACACTTGGCCTTCAAGATTCCAGAGTTGAAAAACAGCAGAGTAATATCAACTATCATCTTTTAGCGCTTGGTTAAAAGACATGATTGTTATGAAAGTGGCAGGCAATATTTAGTGAAAAGCAAAAATAAACGAGCCAATAAAATTAGATGCTGACGGAATTCATGAAAACGTTGATCAATGTGTGTTTATTTTTCATTTCCGTTTTTAAACGAAATCCTTTGGGGCTTAGCGGGGATCCAAGGGTTCATCCCGAACTTCCGTTGACTGGCACGGGGCCACGGGGTTCTTGAAATTCTTCCAACTCAAAAACAACGCTAAATTACACTCCTTGCTTTCTTCATTGCCATCTTATTCGGTCCGGGGCGGAGGATGAAAGTTTTACAATCATTTCCCCACTCATTTGTAGCGAGATAAATAGCCAGCAGAGATGGATGGAGTAACACTCGAAGTCATTCCCTAAAGAAAACTCGGCGAACTTTTTTTCGACTGCGTGAAAATGCTTTGAAGCATGGAACGGCTGTTACTAAATGTTGCAAGGAATTAAATTCGTTGAATTATAATATTCAGCTTAATTGCTTAGAAAATTTAAGACGAAATAATAGTTTTAAAATCCCACGTTCCATATTGTCAGTTTTTATATTCTCACATACGAAATGAATTTTTAAAAATATCGTCAACATAAAGAAATTCGAACCTCAGATGTTGATGGATCTCTGTTTTAACCTTGAAATACATGTATTTTTATTTTTAATAAATAGAATTTGAAATCAACCGGGAAATGAGGGTAGTTATTGGAGGGAAAAAAACCCATAAGTGTTTTTTTAAAGCTTATTGATGTATTTATACATCACTTCTTGAGTTCTACAAATCCATTGCGTTCGATAATATAAAATATCAAACATAAATAATGTCTCATTACATTACAAAACATAATTCATGAAACAATTATTTTTAGCATTTACACACAAAAGGGACTTTGCATTTTCTACCTCCACTGTGTGGTACCATTGCATAGTGGGATTTTTACACTTCAATTTGTTTAAAAATATAGACAAGTGACAAACGCTGTCTTTTCGTACATCCGTACATGTTAAGGATGGGATGACCTTCAAGGTTTAGTGAACATATGTAGAACCAATTTTGCATATTGATGTATTTTTACATCACAAAATAGCTACATTTGTTCTTCCATAAATTTTTCAGTATATGCAAGAACTAATATCATTCGTTACCCTTACCTTGTTTCTATCCTAAAACAATTCTTCCTGTATGTTTTTATTACTTTTCATATAAATAACTGTAATTCGTAACACCCGCTGGAATGGAATTATATTCAGAGGGCACGCCAAAAAATTAAAGACTGTCACATATAAATTATCAAAGATTCTAGCTACGTTCAGTAACGATAACAGTTTTGATAAGATTAAAATAAATAAAAACACTATGAAATAAACTAAAAAACACATAAAGAAAGATGAGGTTTTAAACAGACGATGCAGATCTACATCGCTATGCATTTAAGTGTTTGAAGGCTTCCCGAGTTTCGAAAAACACTTTTTATTATCTGATCACGAATGCAAGTCAAAAAAGGATACAGTTAATCGAATAACGCATGATCTAATAGATCCGAATCAAATTTCCGACGACATCATTCTTAGAGAAGACTCTGCCTGCCTATGTACTTCTCATATACAGTAGCTCAAAAATGAATTGAGCTACATGTATGAAATGCGACATAGTTTGTTCCTAAAATTTCAGATTTGCATCAAATTTTGTAATACATCCGATAGAGGTGAAATTTGTGTGAATGTGAAAAATTTCACCCAGAAATGCAACACATTATATGAATGAATTTTAATATATAGTGTTCACCTAATGAATTTAATTTTGTAACAAATTTGAATCTTGAACGTAAAAAGGTACTGTTCCAAAAGTGTTTTTTTTATCATCTTTATGTTCGTAAGTTAAACATACAACGCGGCATGTCGTGAAAAAATAGCTGAATTTGAAGGCGAATAATTCCGCTGAATTTTTTATTAATTAGGACATGAATGACTAGAAGCTATTTTTATTCAATGGTCGAATTTCATTAGAAACATCAAAAAGTTAAAAATACAAAATAGGTAATTTATTACTTCAAATTACAAGGATGGTCATTCTAATGGTCATTCTAATAGGTCATGCCCCTATTTCCTGTACTTTTGGTGGGAAGGAAATGATGAAGCATTCATTTGTCGGGTTAAATTGAAAAACTATTAACATGATAGGAAAAATTTAAAGAAGTAATATGAGTTTTTTTTTAAATCTATAAACTGAGTCTACAAATGTTAAGAGAATCAAGTCAGGAATAAATTTAAAATGCTATAACTTTTTTAATTGAAGAGAAATTTGTGTAATGCCATTCAAGCACATGCTAAACAATAAGGAATACCATCGTTGCCAGTCGTAAAATTCTATTCTCTTCAGAAAAAAAGTTATTGAAAAATGCTTATCAGTCCTTTTCCGTTAGTAAGATGGGGTTTTTCCCAAATATGCTATTCTCTAATTTCAAATAGCTTTTATATTGTTTTTCAGAAAGATTCTGAGTGAAATTTAAAATTTATGTTAGCATTTTGTCACAAATATAGATATAATAAATATCATATAAGCTGGAATTCTCACCTAACTAAACTAGTTTTAAAGTTTTGAATGATAGCCATTCAAATAAAACCTTTTAATACATCCTTGCAAAAAAAATATGTTTAAATAAATTTTTTTAAATTTTTTACTTCTAAAATAAAAAGTAACTGGAACAAGTTAATAACTTTTATCTTCGTTAGGATGAATTAATATTTTCACTCTAACTTCCACAACTCTGAGAATTCTTTTAATTTCATTTCAAGTATTAACCATAGTGTACAGGCTGCTTTCAAGATGCTTAATCAATGATGCGATAATCTTAGAGATATTAAAGATTTTTCTAAAGGACAAGAAAATTTTTAGAGACTTTATTAGATTGAAAAAGTGTTTCTATCCATTCAAACTTTTCTTGATCCGAAATCGGGAATATAAGATATCAGATTCAAATATTTCTATTTTCTATTATTTTTAAACTATGAAATCTTTTTATTAAACTTTTATAAAATTTTCCCATACTTTAACCCACTAATAGCCGCTTCGGTGCATCAAGTAAGTATCGGATTATTGATTTTCAAATTTATAAGCTGAAATTAAACTATATAGAGATATTATAATTCAATGTAAAGTTACAAATAAACACTTTAAGTATTTTATGGATACTTAATCCCATCTGTAAGACGGTACATTCCGGAAATGGAAGTTGTCATCTAATTCGATAATAAAAACACAAAAGATAAGGGGCGAAAGAAAAAAGTCTCTTATTTGCAAAGTTTGAATCGCAAAGATCTCGCAACAACAACGTAACATCGGCCTGAAATAAACAACCCAAGCATTTTAAAACTTCTAGTCCTCCTTACTTGCCTCTTTAAATTTAATTAACTCATTACATTCCTACACGGGATTCAATATCAAAGTTCGTTTTACATAAACATCGTGACGTTTCGGAGAAGCAAGTCGAACATTGATTTATTGTTGCCTAAAATGATGCAATATAGGCTGTGGATCAAATATAAATAAATAAATAAAGAAGCTTATTAACTTTTGTTAATGAGCATTTTTATACGGAGCATCAAGAAAGACAACGATGCATAAAAAGCAAAAAAAACCTCATTTATAGTAGACGTTCAAAAAGTAGAAACATGCATAGACATAATATAAAGGTTACTGCAAAATGAAATTCAGGATATACAATGGGGTTTGTATACATGGCGACAGCAGATGGTTCGTTCTTGGGATAAGAGAAATGTAGGATAGTTTTGTATCAATAACAGCAAAGCATTTACAATTAATGGGAGTGGTTTCCTTGAAACTTTCTCCCATACTCTCCAATAAAAGTCCTATACTCCTCTCCCTGTCTAAAATAGAGAACTTAAAGCCACAAATGCCTTCCATGGCATTGGTGAACAATCATTGTGAAATAGAAATCTTTGGCGCGAATCTAGTATTTTTACTGAATCCATCTTGAGAATATGTTCTTTGAATGCCTTTTTTCTGATTGACTGAAAACTAAATAACACGGAACTGCAGTTGTTATCGTACGACAGCATACCGAATTTCATTCATTTAAGTTATTGCGTTTATGAGTTACTTCTTTAACAAGTACACATAAGTACAAATCGACAGATGGTCAACTCTTTGAGAAATTTAATTTCAAAACTTGCTGGGAATCTATATTTTAGATGCTAAACTTGCGTAACAATTTTATCTACTGAGCTCTTTGCATTTTATAGTTATCGAGTTTACTTGTGCTCGAACAGCTACATGGCTAGATCAGCGGAATAAGGAAAATAATATCATTATTATCAATTGGTTTTAATTTTACTCTAAACAAAGCAAACATTCTAAATGGATACTCGAATAACAGGGCATAAACATTAGGTGATATTTAGTTAAACGTGAATTATAATCAGAAATTAATACAATAGACGCATTTTTTTAATCTTTAGAATCAAAGTTCTACTAAAGTTTATATTGGTATATAAACTAGTCATTGAAGCCCTTCACTGTCTTCTTTGCATCGTTAAATGTATATATTTAATATAATGGTCTATTTATTACTAAGCGATAACTATTCGTGATGAATAATGTATTATGTGAGCTATAGATTGCAGTATTCGTGGTATTCAAATACACCATTTACACTCATTGAATACAATGAGGCTACACACCCATGAAACACCAGAAAGACTATATTTGTACTACTTGACAGCTCTGCTTGTGTTAGTGAAGGGATATAAGAGAAAACATTAAAGTTTATACAGTAAATCACTGGTTGTAAGGAGGTCGATTGACAATTATGTAAAAAATGAGAGAAGTTCAGTAAATGATGTCTATTTAAGAGAATATGAGGATTTAAGGTTTTTTTACCGAATAAAATTCAAATATCTGCTAAATTCTGAACAAAAGTTTTAATGTATGTATTATAGTATTTTTGTTTTAAGAAATATTATAAATATATAGAAACGTGAGTTTTCAAGCCTTTTTCCATTAAATGTAAATTATTCATTTCTACCGTACGTAGATGATCGTAAGATATTTTTGGGCATAAAGCGTTTTTTGACTATAATATCAGCTAACTTCACACTTTTTTTCCTTTTTCGTTTTGAAGAAAACAATGTTTTATTATTTTGTAAATCTCATCCCTTTTCAGAACTCATCTTGAAGATTCAAGCTATCATCACTCTCGTATTTTTTTAATTACTTCTATATCCTCTTTTAAAAGATAAATGAAAAATCCGAACCATAAATTTATAGAGATTCATTTATTCAAATAAAATACCTCGAATCAAATATATTCAATAAATTAAGTTTCAAATGCGTACCCGAAAATAAAACCCCTGTAAGAACCCTGATAAAAACTTATTTAGCAACTGTTTCAAGAAATAAATAATAAAATTTTCTATTAACGATTTAAGACTAATTTTCCTCTTTGCAAGAATTCGGAAGCAATATTTTACAACATAAATTTTTATTTTCGTAATTTAGGGGTGCTTACCATTTCATTTACAGCAACTTCACACCAGGGCTTTGATTTGGGATGTAAAAACAACACTTTCAAATTTCAATTGCGTAACCTAGGCTGGACATTTTTAAAAGCGTAATACACTGACTTGTTGAAACCCGGAAGTATTGCTGCATTTAATATCTATGCACTTTAAATTATTGCAAGAATGTGTGAATTTAATTTGATTTTGAATCTTGTTATATTTATGCTTGGTTATCACTCCATTTTACAGCTACAAGTTTAATTTTTGAAAGATCCAATAATTTTGAATAGTGGTTAAAGAAAAAGCAACTGAGTTGCTATTCTGTTGTTCACATTTCAATGTCGGAACAATACGAGGATATTTTACTCATAACGGAAGATATGATAAGTAACAGGCTCATGTACGGCAGAAGTTTAGAGGAATCAAATCTCGAATCGAGACCTTATAGCTTAATAATATTGCCTATGGCTACGATCGTCAGAATCTATTTACAAACAACACAAGATACTATAAAACTATTACATGTATATCTTGTATGTGATGATGTAATTGAATTTTCACTTTTTCTAAAGAAGTGCTTTAGCAAGATTTACTGACTTTCTACAATTTCCATATTCAATTATGTTTCTTGGGTCTTGTGTTCTTTTTCATCTTAGTCCAGTCATATGCAATTGATTGAACTAATATGAAAGGCATCTATTATAAATAAGGAAATGGAATCTGAACTAAAAAAAAAATCTATGCTCTGTATTGAATAAATCCTATTTATAAATAAATTTTCAATCGAAATTTATTTTTAGCTTTAAAAACATTTATTACATCGAAAAAAGTTATATCGAATTTATAGAATTATTCTAAATTTCCAAAACATTTAAGAAGTATTAAAACTTGCTTATATATGATTAAAAGAGCATATATATTGTTGAACTCTTTTACTAAAAGTTAAGTGTTTGGCAAGTGTATCGAATTACAAACTGATATTTAAATCTGTTATTGCGCAATTAAATCAAAGAAGTTAATTAATTAAAAAGACTAATATCACTCAAAGAACTTAAATGCTTCAAGCGTCTTTCACATGTTCTTGGATAAACTGAAATAAAATTTAATGCCCCAGAAAAAATGCATCTAATTAGGAGTTTGAAATAAGTAAAAAGGATCAATGGTGTGCGTAGAATACGTGTGAAGACGCATTTAGTGAATATGCTTCTAAAGAAATTAAATAATGCTGTTGTCAACATACTTTTAAAGAAATCAAATAACGCTACGAGTCGACATAATTCTAAAATCAGAAAACGCTATTAGTGGATATACTTCTAAAATCAAATAACTATTAGTCGATTTTATCTAAACTAAAAATATGACTTTAAATTAATAGTTCTCAATATTCCTTTTTTTAATAAAAAGCTAAGAAAATCAAATTATTCTAGAGAGTAATACGGATTCTATAATAATATTCTAGAGAGTAATACGGATATTTCCAATTCAGTTTATTTCTCTAACTTTTCACATTGAATATCTACCTTTTAAAAGTAACGTTAACTCTACATCAGAAAGAAAATAACGCGTTTTTTTCTTTCTGATGCATCAACCCTTGGAGAAAATTCCCACTTTCGAAAAGCAGGCAGAACTTCTTTCATCGACAGAAATGACCAATCCAGTCAAAGATGTAGTGAACGGAAAGATTCCATAATTAATACTGAATTCTCCCTTTCTCGAATTCAAAGAATTATCGAACGTTCCCTAACCGAGTAAATTGTTTCTTCCAAGAAGCGGAGTCTTTCGTCGCGCCCTTATCAAAATACAGTTCTCTTATCTTTGAGCTGTCGTTGTTATCGGATTTAAGGGAAGGATGGAACGGGATTCGATTTAAAAGCTACAGCGGGAAGTTTATTTTGGCTTGGGCGAGTTGTCTGACTGACCGGAAACTGCAAACTTTGCAGAATTCATGGCAGGCTTTTCATTCAACGAAGGTTCAGAATCTTTAACCCGTTTAAGGACTCTTCTTTTCATGCAGCGGTAGATTAATGGTATCAATGGCAAATTGTATTAAAATGCTTTTGGGATTGAGTATGATTTAAGAAAAGATTCATTAGGCTTAGAAGTTAAAAATTGGTTCAAATAATTATTAATAGCATTAATAAATAAACTAAATCAACCAATTAATATTTAATTTATAAGTACATTTTATTATGTCTTGAGATATAAACCTAGAATGTATTGGTTTTATTTCATCAAAAAATTTAATAGGAATTCACGGCAACTATGTTTTTAAATTCCGATGCTTGAACATTACTATCTCAAAATAATAACCGATGGATAATTCATTTAATCAAAACCTATGATTTAAAGCCACGTCACGTGGTCAAAGGTTTAGTGATATATATTTTTTTAATTTTTAACAGAGAGCAGCTGTAATTACAGTCGATAAATTTATTTAGTTGATGAATTAAATAAGTGATTAAACTAATTAATCTATTAATTTATTAAATAAAATTAAATGCAATTGAAAGAATTGATGCATTTGGTGATATATGAATATTTTACTGACTGAATTAACATCCGATGTATTAACAGAATGAAAAATTAAGAATATTTTTCATTCCATTTTTTTTAGAAATTTTTACATTAAATAAAAATTCACTTTATTTTTTAAAACATTTTTTTTATCGATCTTTACTTTTTACACAATAAATTTTGATAATTTAAAAAAAATATTTTTAATGAATTATGAGATTTAATAGAATACATGCTCTTTCATTTTATTTTGCTTGTAATTTTTATTTTCAACGAAAATAGTTTTGAATCATATCCGCGGTTTTTTTAATGATTAAAAAATATTTCGAAATTTTCTTAATCCCATTTAAAAGAAAGAATAAGAATTTACAGTAACTTGAAAAAATTATGACGTATGTGTCAGATAATTTTGATTAAAATTTTTATGCTAACATGTCGTCATTTTTACATGAAAAATAGTAAGAAATAAATGGTCATGAAAACTTCTTTTGTTAAGTGCATCATTTAAAGCTACTTCAAGAATGCTTCTCCGGCCAAAATAATAACAATTTTGAAAATACATTAAGATTTCTAGTCATCAAACGGAAAAGTTGCTAAAACCCAGCCGACGAACGTGAAAAATTAAATCAATTGAAAGCTAACTTGTTGTTGATAAAATATAAACAAGCAAAAGCATATTGGCAATTTGCAAGAAATAACTGCTGAATCGAAATAATCAAAGAGCAAGTATTCCCAGATACGAGTCAAACTTGACTCCTAATCAGATTTAAAAAAAATTAATAATTTAGGTCTTTAAAATAAACCATGTTAATTATACACATTCTGAGTTCACAGTTCAAGGACGTTATGTTGACAGTGGAATTACCGTAAACGGCGCGGAATTGTAGAAATTCTGGATAGATATTTTGTAACAGACGGCAATAAACTGTCGCGCGATGATACAAATCAAATTAAGTATTGCTGTAATTGCCACTATTCTGGCTAATCAAAATGAAATTAAACATTTGTACTAATAAGTATTGGAAAAATGATAATGCAGAATAATTTTATTCTTTATTTCATGCGAATTAACATAATTTCATTAATAGTGGCAATAACAAAACGTTACATTTAATGGAAATTAAAAAAAAGAAAATTATTGATTGTGTGAGGAATCTACCAATTAGTTATTACTTGCTGAATGTAATCGCACCAACACAGTATAGTACACACTGCAAATGAATGAAAAAAAGCTTTTTTTTTTCACAAACAAGAAGCTCATGATTACTTTATTCATTTTAGCACAGTAATTTAGTTTCCACACACACACACACACACACACACACACACACTCCTCCGAAATATCGTTTTAAAAAGAATACAGTTTTGAGTTTGATAAGTGCAAATATCGAGATAAACTGTCTTTTGCCTTTTTGTTGAAATTTTCATAGAATTTATTGAAGTTAATGAAAAAGTGTATTATTATTATTATTATTATTAGAAACGTGTTTCAGCTGACATCAATATGAATTTGAAGAATTACATTTTATATCACAGAATGATAATTTTGATGTATTTCAATATAAATAACACAGAGCAGTTAATAAAGTTTAAATGCTAGATGCTAATATGAAATCTGGAATTATTATTCTGACATTAACCTTGCCTTTACACACCAAAAAGTAATGAGATGCATCATTATATATATGTGAGTATAAGATTTTTTTTTTAATGCTCAGAAATAATTGTAGGTTTGTTATAATTCCTAAGAATTAATGTGAATGTTTTTACTATTTTTCAACTTTTATAATAATTATTATCCAATAAGAATGAGAAAACAATGCATCTTTCATAATAGAGTCAGACTGGACAGAAGACTGAAAAGGGTTAATATCTTTGATATCGTTTCGTTATAATTATTCACAAAATCAATTTTTTTTGAGTTTTTTTCTTAAAATTTTCAGATTTCTTAATGCTGCGACAATAAGAAACAAAACTCACTAAAAAAGAAAGAAATATGGATACATTACAGACTGATTTGTAGAAGATTTTTAAAATAAAATAACCAGAGCAAAGAACACTTAATCCCATATTTTCGATAATCATTAGCATATTTGATAAATCAAACATCTTAAATACTAATAACTCTTTTTCAACGAATTGAACTCGAATAAAATAGCTAGAAATGAAAATCGTGAAGTCGGTAAATTTATACATTTGGTAACAATTGCACAAAGTCAAAAAATTTTAATAAATTGATTCGGTAAAAAATAAATTAGCACTGAAAATGGAAACTGTGCTTGATTTTCTTTTCTTTTTTTCCAAAATGTGCCTGAATAGTGAAAAAAAGAAAAAGATAAGCTTTACTAAACTTACATTTCAACAATGTTTAGCTGTTTAATATTGAGTTGATCAGACAGTCTAGAAGAATTTTGGAAGTAAATTAGAATATTTTGTACTAATAATAAAGTTTATTCAATAATAAATGTACCATTTCATTTGTTAATACTTCAACATCTTTTGAGAAGTTAATTCATCCATTATCTTTAAACTTATCTAGTTTATCACTAAAAAATTGCTCAAGCTGCTATTTACAAGCCTTCAGATGACTGAAACCTCCCCTCAATTAACAAATTTTGCAATGGATAGAGCAGATGATATGCCAAAGATGCCAAGTTTGAACTACATGAAGAGCGGAATAAGACATTCCAGCCAAGCTCCAATCATTTCCACCGGATGGCCATAAATACATGTGGTCTAGCACTGTCCTGGTGAAAGACAGCTCCTTTGCGATTCAAAATATCCGGGTATCTCTGGTCAATGGCTTATTTCAAATCCTAAGCTAGCTATTATGCCTAACTAAATTAGATGCCTTGTTAGACCACACCAGCTTATATTAAATGATATCATTTAATTCTACCAGTAGTTGAATATCACTTTCTATGCATGGATATTAGCCTTTGGGGTGGTGGATGAGAGCTCACTCAAATAATTACACAACCGTTTATCACAGATGGCCTGTTTCTCATCTCTCTCTGCCATCCATTTCCAAGAGGATAGTTTTTATAATTTTGTACAAGCAATTAATCGAATGTTGAAATAAGTTCCGTTACTTATAATTACTCTTAATTCGAGGAGTACTCAAGTATCCAGCGGACTATGAAGCCATATTACATCGAATTACATCTTGCATTTCAGGATTAGTAATAACGTAGATTATTATTTGTAATTAGAGCCTAACTATAATAGACATCAACGGCGATGCCCTACTGTAGCCCTGCTAAGCATAAAATATATCTTGTATGAATTTGTACACTATGTGTTCATTTTTAACAATATCTTTGAGAACCTGACATATTGTTTTCGCAATTTAACATTCTTGCCTTTGGGATTAGTAAAAAAATTCTTAATTGCAGAAAATGCATTTCTGTTTTGTCCTTCATAGTTAAACCAATACCAAACTAATACGATTCGATCAATGCTGATGATGGTGAACTGACACAAATATTGGTGAAAATATCATCTTTTCGAAAATAATTTAAATGACTGATAACATTAATTATTGAGGGTCTCTACAGTGACTATCCCAAACTTTTGAAAAGTAATGAAAATTTCAGAGTTAGCAGCTATATTTTATTATGCATTAAAAAAGGTGAAGAGTAAAAAAATAGATTTATTACATAATATTTCATGAATAATGTTCATGTATTTTTCAGTCGAATTCTTAGATTTTGTCTCTCAAATGTCCAAAGAATTAATAAAAAAAGTGTCATAATAAACAAACAGATTCATACCCAAGCATAATCAAAAATTAAATTTCGAACCTTTTGCATTCGGTTAAATAATTATGCTTCGAGTAATTTGATGCATAATATATATATTTAATACAGGAATTTCTTATTGCTCTGAAAAATAAATATATGCAATTGTTTTAAAATGAAGTTACCTGAAAAATTAATCCATAAGTAACTATAGCATAGTCCGTAGAGAACGATGAAAAATGATGAAAATAATCTTTTAAATGCTGAATAAATGTTTTTATAAATTGAAGTTATTAAAACTTAAATGTTTTATTCAGAGGATTTACATTTATTATATGCCCGTGCTATGAAAGATAAGAATATATCCTTTTCGTAACCAGAAAATATGTTACCAAGAATGACCGAAATTAGAGAATGCCGACATTGGATGTTTGATGGATTTCGAATAGTGGCTAGGTCAATACTGATCTTCACCGGATATAACATATATTTGCTATATTTCGGTCTTTCGCATTATTATATAAACACAATAACAAATGCAGAATAATAAAGCAGCAATTAATTTACATTAGATATTCATTTGTGGGAAATATTAGAAGTAAGATTCTATTATTTATAATGTACATTTAAAAGACATTTACATCTTTTCTGGGCAATTTTATCTATATAAATGATTTTCACTCAACTACCATACATCACTACATTTCTGGTGCCTGGAAAAATATGAAAGCGGGGCGATTGTATATCAACAAAGGTTTTTTAAAACAGACAAACAAACAAACAAACAACAAAAAAAAGCACACAACTGTAGTAAGTTGTTAAATTATGGGATATCACTCAACTTTGAATATAATAAAATATGCAATGAATGACAATATTAAGGGGGAAATTAAAATATATCAATTTATTACTTTTCAGGATAACTGCGATTCATGATGAGGCATTTACCTTAAAGCTGGGTCAGTTCGACAGTCCCTTTCTCAAAGGAATGGCAATGGCCCGCAAGGTCGTCATCAGTCAAATTTCCGACCGCCGAGAAACTGTACATGGGTACAAACAGATGAAAGTTTGAGGGTACTAAATCCTGGTTGTATAGTGGGTAGTCTAAAACTTTCCAACTTGATCCTTGTCATTTGCCCCTTTTCGAGGAAAACAGGAAATTGCTGTTACACTTATTTAAACATATTTAAAACTTATTTAAACATTAAACTATTCACATTAAACACTATATTTATATAATAAGCTGCATTATTCAATGATAAAAATAAAAATAATTAAAATGCTTCGGGAAAATTTTACTATCGAATCTTTTGCCGTCAAGTTATTTTTAAAAATAAACATTGCGATAAATCAACCAAATTAAAAATATATTCTTTCCAATTTTTTTAAACATAAACTCAAATATTATCTTTGTTAAAAAAATATGAATAATAAATATCTGTTCTTCTTAAACATTTTCTTTCTTAATAAGAATTTTTTTCTTCCTATCAGAAATGATGTTTCTACCCGTTTAGCGAATAAGTCTTAAAAAGATAATGACATCTTGAGGGGGGAAGGAGAGAAGAAATTTATGAAAAGACAAACCAATAATTGAAATGTACGCGTAGATTTTCTACATGATGTCCTTTGCATTACAAAAGAGAAATTTTATCCGAGCAGATGAACGAGAAATAAAAGTAGTTGCTTAATGGTTTTATTTAATTTTTTTCCCTTCTCATTTGCTGTACTGAATAAAATATTTCCATTGTTGAAATATGTTAAATTGCATTCGCAGAAGTTCGCAAAACCTGTTACAAAGAAACGCAATTAGTGATAGACTCATATTTTTAGAGCAGTAATGGAAAATGATAATGACTTTACGTGAAAATAACAAGTAAGAGGTAATAAAGCCTATTTAAAGCAAAGGCAATAGTAATAAATCAGCTTTAACTGGCACATATATATTGGATAAATGTACCAATATTTGACTTTAAATTCAAAGATTTTACATTTATTAGAATACTTAAAATATTTTTTATTAAACATTTAGGAGAATATAAGATGAGATATGTTGATGTTATTAAAAAAATACAACCTCAATTTTGATGAATCCTCATGGTTCAGATTTTTCTGAGTTTGATAAGACGTACTTTGAATTTTCTGTTTAAACATGGTAATTCATAAATACATATAAAAGGTCACAGTGGTCTGAATGATACATGGAATTGAGAGTTTCAGGTTCGGTGTAAAATCTATTAAAAAGTCTTAGTAGAATCTTGTCAGAAGAAGTATGTGGATCAGGTGCTCGCAACATCTGACGCCTTGGGTCTAATGTCCTTACGATGGTTGGTGCAGATGTTTGGATAAGGGTGTTAATCAGATAATCTGACTGCAGTTTAAATTTTTAGCCCTGATTCAAAATAGACCAATTATTACATGAGTGCAGGACATTAATATAACTAAACAGAAATACATGGATGCACTTTCGACAGTTGATTAAAATTGTAGATTGATTAAATTGATGAGAATTGTAGATTTTAAAAATAAATTTTTGGATAAAGTCCTTCTATGGGAGATCTGTTCGTGTGTGTGTTTGTGCGATATCACATTAATTCAAAATCAAAAGTAACTATATTTTTCATAACAATGGTTGATAAATGAAATTCGAATTATGTAAAATTTAATAACAATTTGAACAGTAATTTGATGACTTTTAATGCTTATGTTTACTCTTTTCAATGCATTATCTCACTCGGTGAATCATTCAAAAAATAATTCAGACAATGAAAACTTTTGAAATGAAAGAAGTTAAGCTTCCATACAGAATAAACTATAAAAAAAATTAAAAACTTATTTTATAATTTTTAAATAATTATTTCCTGAATACAGAAAGAATCAAGTCCTTTTTGGTGTACTTTTCTTCTAGTCTGCGATACTTCTAACAATCAATGTAAAGTTTAATAAAAGTGCATCCATTTAGGTCCATTATTTTGTGATTTCCAGATTAAAATTTAGTAAGAGAAATAATTTTTTAAAAATGTATATCGTCAATAATGACTAATGCAGCCTAAACAAAAATTAGATTATCAGTCAACAATGATTGATGTGACCTGAATGAAAAGTAAAAAGTCATCGATAGCTAACGCGATACGAAATAAAAATATGCTTCCAGTCACCAGTGAGTGATGCGGTTCGAAAGCAAACGCCAGGATAGGTCACCAATGACCGATATGGCATTTAACATGTTAAGAGCTTATTATGAATCTGAACTCACGGAGACAATAATAGCGGACTGAAAGCAAAATTTTGATTTGATAATGTTTCTAGACTGACACACTATTAGTAAATTGCATCAAGCAAAATGCGATATCGCAACGATAAAATCGTTCAAAACGTTGTACAGAGCAAACTACTAGACCAAAAGCTTCCAAATTTATTAAATAGTTATTTCTTGGATACTAAGTACCAAGAAAAAATGAATGAATGAAAAAAATGAAAAAAAGGAAAAATGAAAAAAAAAGTTTCTTAATTTTAATTGGTTTCTAATCAAAACTCAGTAGAATTGTTTATATCCATCATCAGTAGCTTAGGAATTTATAATTGAACAAAAAGAATTTTTACTTTATTTTAAAATTAAAAAAAAAACCTTTCTTCAGTTATATGAATTTTATTTCCATATAGTATATTTTTAATTTTTTTAAAAAATATTTTAAGCACCTTCCTTTTACAACACAAATTTTTATTGTTTAGTTACTAGATATACTTTCACGCAAGTTGCGACGACGTCAAAAATTTTATTTGCATACACGATATTGTAGCTATTAAAATGGCGGCAATTTAACACTTTGACTATATATTTTTTTGAAATGCCTTTTGTATTTGAAGCGCATTTAATTTTTTTAACATGTGAAGGCAGTAATTTTTACGTAAGAATTCATCCATTTCTTATTATTCAGAATATATACTGCTATATGGTATAGAGGTAACTTAATTAGAATTACAAAAAAACAAATACGGAACGTTCTGATACGTCAAATGTACCCAAAGGGCTAAAAAAACAATGATAAGTGAATCAAACATAAAACGATATGTCATGTTTCGAACAAAAGGTTCGAATCTTATTTAAATCTTTTTTTTTTCTAAAATAAATCTTAGCAATTAGCAAAAACATTCTCAAATGTGTTTTTTTTTTGTAAATATCTAATAACCATTTTCATTCTTTGTTGGTCAAATCAAAGGTAAACTGAGTAGATAAAAAAAAAAGTATGCGACAAAAAGCTTCTATAAAGCAGAACATTCGGCTTAAAAAATAACAAAACATTCCAGTACTCTTGTTTGTTCGTTTTTTACCAAATCAATATTTGCTGCCTTTATATTTTATTTAAGAACATAGATTTATTATGTCGGCTATTTATTTTTAAGGCTTGTTTAAATTCGAAAATGTTGAAAATAAATTTCTAGTATTCACAGAATTTAATTTTACTACACGTCATTACATAATTCAGATTTAGATACTTCATTTCTATTTCCCTTTGATCCTTCAAATGTTTCAATTTAAAATCATTTTATCAGGAATGGTATATTATTAAATTATTTTAATTTATATTTTACATAAAAGGCGAAAGTTTTTAAACAAAATACGTAACAGTAGTTAGAAAAATATAAGTTTTATGATTTTAGTGTAAAACACTATTTCGTATAGGAAATTAACCAATGTAGTTATACATACCCTTGTACATTTCAGAATATTTGAAGTTGTTGTATTTCAACTTTTAAGCGTTATGTTCATCAGAATTTTTTTTTCATTGATACCTAAAAAAAATAGTGCAAACCACGAAGTAGAGAAAAAAAATCGGGTGAGAAGTCATTTACCGAAGTTCAGGATTTTCGAAATGAAGAAAGAGCATCTTAGTAAAGGAATGATGACAAGACATTCTTTTTCTTAATAGAAAGAACAATAAATAAAAAGGAAAAATTGATTTGGTAAGTGCAAATAAACCATTTGTTTCTCGCAATACATTTTTTCACAAAAAAAGGCATTTTTTCATACATTTTAACCAGAGAACATTCAGATAAAGTTTGAATCCACATTCTTAATTAATATTTATTTTTATTTCGCACTGTTTCTAATTTCCACTATACATTTGGAGACGAAAATGGATAATTTTTCTTGATATTGAAAGGGATTGATAAGCGCAAGTTCTTCAAAGCGTTTTAAGATTAATAAAGGCTAATTAAAAAATTTCGACAAGTTAACATTTTGAGTCTTATGTTTGTACCAATTCTCCATTCTGCGCAAGAACAGATTGCAGCAATTAAAAAAAATTCAATATTTAAAATAAAACAATCAAATTAATTTTTAGGAATCAAATTTTTAAATCAAAACAATTACTTTTTTTTCCAAATCCAATACTTTGTATGCACACCGAATCAAATATCTAATTAATCTTTCTAGGGAAAAAGTTTAAATAAACTAAAATTAATTAGCAATAAATCAAGAATTGTCTTTTTTTTAAATAATTGTAAATACTATTTCCAAGCGAACCAAACGAAACTTTCCGTAAGGATAGTTTTCTAGCCAATTCATTATCTGATTGTTGAGCAACAAAATTTTGATTTCGATGCGCTGTTGTCAGATTTTAGCATCACTCAGAAGCATTATTTTCTTTTTCAAAATCTTTCCTCCGGATTATAATTATATGATAGATACAACATCATTCTAAAATACAATTTCTACCATTGTGCATAGCGTGATTTGAAGCAGCTAGATTTAAAACTATGGACTGATTTGATGAACGAAAAAGTAAAATCCATACTTTTTTTAAAAAAAAATCTTTATGTGTCTTTTGTAATCATTTTTGAAGAACGCAAACCATTTTTTTAAGCAAGTTCACAATAAAGTTTCATGACCACCAAGAAGTGATATCTTCATATAACAATAGATCAAATTCAGGATTTTAAGATCAAAGTGGAAACCGGATGATATAAAAAAAATACACCTCTGCTTACCCAGTTTTGTTTGAATCAGAATTTGATTTATTAGATCAACGTCCAATTTTGAAATTACACAAGAATCGCTTTTGGAATGATCTTGCGATTTTAAGCCGTGAAGATTGTTTGAGCAAGGACTCGTTTGAGAAATGAATATTCCATAGAATACTGTTTCAATTTAGCGAATCTGACTCAGAATCTTTAAACCATTTGGGCCGTCGGAGTTAATAAGAGAGAATAAACTTTTAAACGAATCTATGAATTTCTGAAAGTTCACTTTTCCTTACTTATACCAATTCTATGCTATTTGGGCTGCATCTGATTTTGCATGATTACGAATTGCTCATCTTAAAATCAAACGTTAATCAAATTTAACAGAACTCAGTGGAATTCGCACAAATATATTTTTTTTATTGCGAGTCAATGAAAATGATAAAATCACAACTAATGTTTCGTTTAGATCTTTAAGTCTAATTCTTTTTCCAAACTTTACAACGAAGTTTACTTTTTAAATGCAAGTTCGATAAAATACGTACACTGCCTCCTTTTTTTTATTTATATGAGACAAAAAAAAGCTTTAAGCTAAAATTAGTCACTTCAAGCTTCGTAACCTTTTTGCTTCTACATATTCGTATACTTTTCATTATTACAGATCTTCTCTAGTTATTTTAATTTCAGACGTTCTTTTTTATTAATAAGAGCTAACCGAAATCATTTTGGATCGGAAGTTTTTATTTCTTCAGAGGACATCAAGTTAATTTATCTTTTTGACGTATTTGTAACTTAAAACTGATTACCATACATTAAAATAAATGTATTTATATTACTGATGAAAAAACAGTATGCATTCATATTGATAGAGTATAAACAAACTCTTGATTGAAAAAATTTGAGCTCTCCGATGTCCGTCACAGTTAATTATTCATTTCCTAATCGTTGTAAACGATCAGATGGAACATTCCAGACTTAAGAACAATTAGCCGTTGTTCGACCTCAAAAGAGTGATGTTTTAATTGATGTTTGTCTATTTTAATGAAACATTTTATATTAATTTTTTAAAAAAATCTTTCAAAAATTTAGAATGAAAAAAAAATCTGATAAAATTAGTGAGGAATTGAGGAAATTACACTTTATATTTAGAAACTGTAATGCACTTTTAAAAGTTTAATCAGCAAATTTAAAAGTTCCGGTTTTATATACGAGTGTGGTGCCCTCTATAATGCACTTAGAATTCCATACTTTCAGATACTCTTTAAATTAATGTAAACATTTTTTAAAATTAAATTACTCACAGAATTTAATTCAAAATACCTCAAACTTCAAAAAAATAGCAATGATTGCAATAATATGTTACGAAAAATGAAGTAATTAGTTGCAAATCAACGAAACTTTTCCTACCTCTATATTTTTCAGGATAAGGGAAATAATAAGATTTTTTAAAAATTACTCTCGGCAAACTGGAAGTCAAAGACAGATTCATTTTCATCTAATATATCATCAATCTGATTTCAGGCAAAATTAGGCCTTGAAAATCACTTTTTAGTCCCTAAGGTATTGAAGTTATTGAAAAATTTTCAATGTAAAAGTTGCTCTTATTGAAGGCTAACTTGATTTATTTTTCTATCTTGATTATTAAGGAAGTTATAACGAAATATAAATTTCAATCCCCCACCATTTTCACCCCCTCTGAACTAGATGGCCTATTTACGAACTTATCCGAGGTTTCTAAATTTCTCACAACATATTCCAAGCTGGTTAAAATCCAAACAAAATTACTGCAATGGTCTAGTTATCAAACAAAGCGTTATTCGCATATTATATAAGTTTGGAATGAAGGATCGTTTTTAGGTTTTCGAGACCCTCAGCTATGAAGATCTGCAGAAATTTTCCTAAAATCTTGTCCCGAGAAATAAAGTGATAAGTTGTCTTCCTATAGGAATCTACTTCATAATTTTCAACGCGCTTTTTGGAAAGTAATTTTCGTTCATGAAACACATTTTGGAGGGAAGATTTGAAATTCTGGTTTTTAAACAATGAGATAATGTTAACAAGAATAAGTCTCAAACGGTCCTCTTGAAATAAGCAATTAGAAAAATGAAACTTTGCTGTTTCGGGTTTTATTTCAACGGGAAAGCTAACCACAGGGAATTAATTATACGTCTAGCTCGGAGAAACTCGAAAACTAAGCGAGAATTCTTCGAATGCTACAATTCTTGACCTTGTAACTTGAAAGATTACAAATAAAATTAGCAAATTTTAGATACCGAGAAATCTTGGCATATATAATGCGATCTTTTTAAAATAGGTAAACACATAAAAAGGAAATGCATTTAGCAATAATTCAGTTACTTGATTCTTTTCAATGTCATTGTTACATTAATTCAGATGAAACAACGAAAATTCGAATATAGAAAAAAATGGATAAACATAAAACAATTAGTTATATAGAGAAACTACAGCTGATTCTTTCAACAATGTAGATGTTATTAATTTATTTAAAAAAAATTAAATTATACTGAAAAAAAAGGGAGAGAATAGATTTTCAATTTAAACAAATAAAACCCCATTTTTATGTCGTTTGGTGAAAAAATGTTCGGAATAACGTAAAAGTAAGAAAATGCTCTATCTTTTCTTTAATCACGTGTCAAGAAACGTTTTTACATTTATAAATAAACAATGAAATAATTCATAATACGAGGCTTTTAAAATTACTTCCAACGCGATATTAATAATTTGAAACGAGAAGATTAGATATAAACTGGTAATTAAATATGCTCTATTTAAAAAGAATTAATCTTTTATACTAAATTAAACTTTGTTATGTTTTAAGCATTAGTTGACAAATTATTTTTATTCGATTGGCAAAACTATTTTTGTATTTTCATATCGCATATTTTATAATTTGTGATATATATCGTTTCGACAAAAATATAAATTTTCTATCAAAATAAAAAGTAAATTATTTTTCTTAAAACCTGAGCAGATGAACACTTAAGTTACATCATCCACATAGATTTGAAACAATTACAAGGAATAGTAAGCACAAGGAAAAATAAAAGAGTTAATATATATATTTTTTCATTTTAAAATATAATTTCTATTACTAAAAAGAAATTATTTAACAATGTATTGTCAATATGCAAAATATAAGGCACAGATATTGAACTAATGATTTCTTTTTTTAATAGAATTGACATTTGTAAAGAATACATTAACTCGTTTTTCTTTTTCTTCCGACTTGACCCTTTATTGCAATATATCGATGGTGTTGAAAAATGAAGAGGCTAAACTCAAAATCAGTATTTATTTTACTCGTGGAATGATGCATCTGGAAGTATTATTCCAAAGCACCCTTCAGATTGCTTTGGAATATATAATCTCTATTATAATTTAAAACAACTATGAAAACGAATTAATTTAATTTATTAGATATATATCAAGAAAAATCAATAATAACAAATTAGACATTCAATATTATTTTTGAAAACTTTTACTAAAACTTGAAAAGTGTTTAACAGATATTACAATTATCTATACCCGAATTACTTATGTACAATAATGTATATTGGATGCATATTGGAATTTCTTGGTTTTGAAATGATTTGGTATAAATAATAAAAAATCTGAAACCTAAAATATCCAAACCAGGATTTTTTTAACTCGATACTCGATGTTTAATAGATCAAACTACCTCATTTTAGTAAGAAGAAAACTAATAATTGCTTAAATATCCATTATTTTCTTATTTCATAGCTTTCAATTCAATTATTTTTCAGAAAATTGAAGCTTAGCTTCTTATCTGAATATTATTGTGATAACAACAATAGAAAAAATTTACTTTCAAAGCTTAAAATTGTATAATAAACTTCCAAAATAGATTTACTTAATGCTTACATTAAAAAATTTTATACCTAAAGTTGACACTTTTAAGTTGGTAAAAGTTGATAGATCGAAATTTATATATATAAATAATGCGTTCATCAACGGAGATCAAAACTCAACTTAAATTTAGTCCTAATAAAAGGGCTCTTTTTTCATTTTATATTTTTAAAATTAGTTTTCTAATTAAAAAAAAACATACTTTAGAATCGGATACATTTGTTAAAACTTCCATAAGTTTAAATTTCGTAATATAATATTTATATTAAAATAGCCGATTTAATTAAAAGACAAGAAATAAAAACTGTCTACATATATTAATGGAGATAAAAAATTACACTGATATCGCAGATAGCATTTTCAAAAATACATTATGTTTACTGATTACAAATTCAATGTTAAACATAGCAAAAGTCTTTGATTAATCAAAAAGACTTCAAAAACAGAAAAACAAAAGGATGCAATTCAAAAGTAATTAAAAATTCCTTTTTCTCTACACCAAATATATAAATTAACTTGATAATTATAATATTTTTACTTATCATAAAATATTCGTCAAATGCATATTTTGGATGTATGTATTGAGTACCCTAAAAGTGAGTAATTTATTACTAAATTATGAAAGTATAGTATGATCTATTTAGTTTAGTGAAATATTACCTTTAATATTAATATTTTAGTGAAATATTACCTTAGAGTAAACTGAACGAAGAAAAAAAAAAGAAAGGAAAAAAAAAAGGCAAATTTAACGAAGAAAGTATTGTCAGAAATTTATGTTCAATATCGCGTTTGATGAGCGATTTTCATGGTCCCCTAAGTGTTGATTGTTTCCCTAACATCACTCTAAGAGCTGTCTTCTGCCTTCATTCCGAAGCATAAGTTAGTGTTCGTTATTTCTCTTCTCCAGTTAAAAAGTATGGTCAACTTTCCTACACAGAAAGTATGCTTTCTGTTGCAAAGTAATCTCTTTTTTGAGATACCGAATGTCATATTCTCCCTTACCTTCACACAGACTGAAGACATTCAATCACCGGTTCTGAGTTCAGCTGGCATCCCCTCCTCCGGCATGGAGCCGCTCTTCTTCTTGACCGAATGTCATCTTTTCTCCCTTTCAGGATGGACAATCTCGGTTCAGAGGTACCGAATACCGCGTTGCATTTGCATCCGTTCCCCGGCATCGCGCGGGGATATTTACAGGGTTATGGATTCCTGTCTTTTTCCCATTCACGTTCTGCGGATCACGTGATATCGTCTCCCGCAGCGCCATCTGGAAGCGAGCTATGGAAGGAGGTTCTTGCCAAATCGAATTCTTCCGAACGATTGGTTCGGTTTTATTCAGCCGGCTGGGAAAGATTTTCAGGTTTCTAGTTCTTCGGAGTGTGCAAGGTTGCCTTTTTTCCGTATTGTCGGTTTTTCTTTCTTAGGAGTCTGCAAAGATAAAGGGAGAAGTAGAACCTTCTGGCGTCGTGCCTTCGATTTCGAAGATTTCGTGGACTGCATATTTCATATGATTTTTCTGTGGCATATGATGATTCTGTGCTTCAAAATTACTAACGAAAACTTTAAAGTTTCTATAAATTTTCAATTAACTAATTTTCTAATTAAAATTCTGAAAAAAATACCCATCATCATAGTGAAAAAATAATAGATGGCAAATTTAGCAGTTTTAAACTCAAAAATTTGGCGGTGAAAAATTTTGAATAACTTTTTCCATTGTATATATCATATCACATCACAAAATCACAATGCACAGGCAGTATGTCTTCCAATAAATATAGAAGTCGTTATGGCCTTGGTAAGGTCGCTGGGTCGAGGTCTGTAAGTTCGAGGGAAGAAAAATAATAATCTACTGGAATGGTCCATCTGAAACTTTCTTCCACTCTCTGTACTAAAAGTGTGATACGATATTGAATATCATGAATGCTTACATTTTTATTTCCAGAATCCCACAAATGAGTGTTTTAACTTCATAGAAAAGTGAAGAAAACCAAGAATACCTTCTGGACACCTTTTTTACGACCGATTGAAATCTGAATTCATCACAGGATATACTTTCTTGTAACAAGATCACATAACAAATTTCATTTATTTGAGTCGCTGTGAGTTTTACTTTCTCGTATACGTAGTATAAAGAAAGTGTAGTAATCAGCGAAATGCTCGAACATGACATTTTGTTGAATCTCCACTTTTTAGACGTATTCGAGATCGAAAAACACATTTTTAGAAAATATATGTCTGTCTGTCTGTGACAAAGATATATCAAAAACACTTTGAGCTAGACGGGTGAAATTTAGATACGGCATTTACACCAAATTTGCAGATTTCAATTAAATGTTGAGTAAAATCTGTTCACGATCAGTCCATCTGTCCAGATGTTTGAATATAAGTTAACACGATAATTACGATAAGAAGAGAGCCACTAGATGGATAAAATTCAGTACACCGATTTAAAATTTATAGTGTAAATACCTATCAAATTTTGAGCCAAATTCAACTATGGGTTGACTGTCTGTTGGTCTGTACTTTCAGAACTGATAAACGCGATCATTCAAAAACTCAGTGACTTAAATATATGAAAATTTGGAATGGAATTTTATGACTACAAGTACAATTTGGTGTCAAATTTTTGTTTCATTCAGTTGAAAAAAAAACATGTCTAAAACACAAATTCGATTTTTGAATAATATCAACTCATGCCAGGGATAAATCGCTGAACAACTCATCAAGGATCACAAGATAGATTCAGTAAAAATTCTAATATCACGCAAAAGTTAATACTTCGTAATTACTGCACGCCGATGCCATGTGAGGCGTTCTTTGGCACTACAAGTTTATTAAAAAGAGTACGCGAGAAAGTTTTCGAGACACCATTCCGCTGGTTAATTATTGCCTTTACATGCATGCAAGTATAAACTAATAGACGATCAATCCTTCTACGGATTTGATTCAAAATTTAATAACAATTTTATTGTTAAAATTCTGAATCGAAATTTATCCCATTATCTCATTACATTTTGTAGTATCATGTTCACCTGCACTCAGAGATGTGAACACACTTCCTGTGAATCGATGCCATTCAAAAGTTGATAAAAACTTACATTTATTTTAGTGTAAAGAGAGCATATCAAATTATCATCAGTCATCTGAAAGCGTTTTAGAGCTGCCAAAGCGAAGGACAGACAGACGGACAAACGATTATTGTTCCAAGAATAGGTTTTATGAACTCAGAGAGGTGAAATGTGGAGATTGTCAGAATCTCACTTTTTTTTTTTTTTTTTTTTTTTTTTTTGACGAATGAAATACTTTCTTGCACATGAAGAAAACATATACGATAATACGCAATATTTACTAATACACACACACACACACACACACACACACACATGAAATTACCAAATATAGATGCTGAAACTAATATACTTTTTATGCACTTTTTTTTAAGGGAAACTGTAATAATATGAAATCAAAATTTATTTAATTGCAAACTTTCTCAATATTTTTATTTGCTTGTTTCATAACCAATACAAGATGTGTTTTTTGCAATTCTATGTTTATTGAAGCAAAGAGTGGTTTGATGTCTACTACGGTTTGTTGAAAACTATCGTCAATCTTAATTAAGGATATAATCAAGGGAAACATTAAAGAAAAGAAAACAAAAAGAAGACATCAATTACTTTGGGACAATATTTCGTAAAATCAATCATAGTATAATATTTCCTGTATGACAACTGCAGAATTTTTAAAGGATGAAATATTACCTTTCAAAAATTCTAATGAATTTGGGCAGCATTTCCCGAGGAGCCAAATCTAATAAGAATTTGCTTATTTTTTTACCGCTTTATTTTCTTCTCCACTTCGCTTAAAGCATCCTGTAGACGTTCTATTATTTTTTTTTCTTTCCTCGTTTTTCGTGGTTGTAAAATGACGTTCGAAAATACCTGGGCTCTATTATTTGGATAACATCTACTCCTGAGTTCTCGATTTTCGCAGATTTAAAAGCCAAAATTAAAATTAAATTATAAGAAATACTTTTTTTTAATTTAAAAAAGAGGTATAGGCCCTAAACGCCTTATAACGTCTTAAACGTCTCATAATCATTTAGTAATCAGAAATTTATCAAATGATTTGTTCAAAATTTTGCAGATAAGAAATAGACCTTATTTCTGTCCAGTTTTTAAACATTAGAAATCAAATGATAATTAATATGAAATCTTTATTTCTTTCTCGTATTACGAAGATTTGAACAATTGTAAAATAACAAATATAAACAAATAGCTTATTTTGTTGTTACTTATGACACTTTGCAAGCCTGCTGACAGATCTGTCAGCAATTTAAATCGAGTGAACGTCTCTTGTTTTTTCAGTAGCGCTAACTACGGCCAAGAGTACGACTTAGCTACTTCATGCGTCACATTCGCTTGTACAACCCCTTTTTACGGGGGGGGGGGCAAATTCACACACCTCACAGATAGAATACAAAAGAACAACCATGCCCGAACCGGGATTCGAACTTGGGACACCCAGATCACAGGGAAGATGCGTTATCACTATGCCTGGACGCTAGCCTTATTTTGTATTAAGGAATTGCAAAACGTATTGAGAAATTATTATTCGAAATTTAAGCAAAAAAGTATGCACTAGTTTCGAATTTATGATTTTTTTCGCAAAATATTACAAAACTTAAAAATGAGAAAATAGTATTTAAATATGCAAATATATTATTAAAATGTATATTATGAAAATTATAAAAATTATTATTTTCACAAAGAGTGTACGCAGGAATAAAATTCAGGCAGATTTATAAAGAATGTTGTTCAGAAATTGTTATAGAATAGAAATATTTTCGATATTATCACCAAAAATCCCTTTTCCAATGTAGTTACCTATTTTAAGGCAAACCAATATTTCAACTATACTGCGCCAGACAGAATTTACTAATTTAAGTAGCTAAATTCCGTCTAGAGTTAAAATATATATAAATTTTGTCCGTAAAATTTATTCTTATAAAAATGACAAGTAAAGATTAAAACTTCTTCTAGAGACCAATTAAAAATTTTTAGATATCACTATGAAGTATGCCATGAAAATATAAAGTCAAAGTCAAAAATCCAAGTTAATTAATAGAATTAAATCTGAATGATATTTAAATAAATTGAAATTTGATATATAGCTTCGTTAATTAGTATCATTAACGTTAAAACCAGATTAATTAGCAAATACATTAATAACCAGATTAATTAGATAAATAACCTAAAAAACCAGATTAATTAGCAAAATTTATTACAGTAGATTTTAAAAATTGAAACAGGTTCATATGTAGATTTTTGCCAATTAGTTTCAATGATGTAATACAAATCCACTTTAAAAAATCTTGCAGATCAAATTCCATAGATGATTATAGATAAATTGAATGAGGGAGATAATTTAATCTTTTAGTGAAAATTGTCGATGGAAATAATTCATGGAACTTCAGTTTTTGTTAACTTTAATGGTGGTAATCTCAACACGATCTCGAATTTTAATTTTGTTGTTTTATCATCTGAAATCTTTTGAAATAATTGGACCACGAGAAGGAGACAAGAGAAGGAATTATTCTCCTATTATCTTTTATAGACTTTGAAAGAATTTAAATAAAAAACGATCTTACAATTTTCACAACTGGGGTCAGGTGGAATATTTAAACTTGGTAGATACGCTGATTAAATAAGGTAGATATAAATACTGAACCGTCATTCATTTTTATTTTCTCGTATTCGAAGTGTAAAGAAAGTATAACCTAGTCCAAAAATTCGCATTCTACATCTTTATCCTACCTCCCCGAGTTCGCAAAAATACATTTTTAGCATTGTTTTATTTGTTTGACGTTTGTCCGTTAGTCTATCTGTCTATGAGCGTGATAATGTAAAAAGGCTTTGAGCTAGATGGAAGGAATTTGGTATATGGACTTTAAATTAAATGCACAAATTTCTTTCAAATGTTGAGCAAAATCGATAACTTATCGAATTCGATAGCTAAAAAAAAAAGCGATAAGTTAAATTGATAATCTTCAGTACACAGGTTTAGCATCTAAAACATAGATTTTTATCAAATTTTGAACAGCTTTTATTAATTGTCTGTCGGTCTATAGTTTCGCATCCATATAAATGCAATAATTCATGAATGAATGATTTAAATCAATGAAATATTGGTTTCAATCAATCGAAAAAAAAACATAAAAGGAAAACATTCAAAATACAAATTTATTGCCATAGGTTAAGTAAAGATGCTAGATTCCCGCTAAAGATCTATATTTCATAATTATTATTGGCATTTATTTCTATACAAGGCATTCACATGTTGATTGCCGTATCAATCAAAATTCAAGTTACAACAAAAGTTCTCATTCAATGTAGAATTTAATGCGAATAGAACACGTCTATATTTAGTTTATATATCCTTGATTTAACACATTATTCCTCGTGTGAATCGCCTATAATTTAGACCTATTATTAATATTAGTTGATATTATGATATGATTAGGTGATATTATATTATGATTTTCTCTATTTTTAATATTACCTAATTAGATATTCTCTTATTCACTGAAACCAAGAGAGAGAAAAGACGCAAGTATTTTATTAGATAGTTGGTCCGAATCACTTTCATGAATCATGGCAGCGAACTTATTAAACAAGGTTGCAATTTTATGATGGAAGATGAAAATAAGATTTTACTGGAGAGTATGCGAGTAGGTTTTTGGGAGATCACACCTGCTGGTTTTCCGTACCTTTGCCAAGATAGCTTTCTTGCTTAGTTTCAAGCATCTTTTAATATAGAAATTATATCTTCCAAAATAAACTCTAAAGCTTATAAATTCAAAGCAAACAAAACAAAGACGCGAAATATAAAATGTCCTACAATTTTTGTTTGTTTGTTTCTCTTGGTAGAAGCTTACATTTCTATTTGAAGAACAAAATCTGTTATAATTATTTTTTGATATTTAGGCTATTAATAAGCCAGTAAGATTACTAAGTTAACGAATTATAAAGAAATATTAATATGGATGAAAACGCAATTTAATTATTATTTTTTTGCATTACTTTCGAAAACAGTTTCACCTGCGAATGCATAATTGTATGCAACTTCACTTCTGCAATAATTAAATTGAATTAAATTCTGCTCAAAATGATTTAAATGTAGCGTAAAAGGAATAAATTGTAATAATTTATGGTAAAAGGCAATTTTGATTGCAATATATTTTTGAAAAATTTTGATTGTAATTTCTCCTTTGACGTACATCTAAATATGTATTTGATATTGTCTGATTTAAATTAAAGATATCAAAGAAAATATTGCAAATTCTATCCCTAATAAGATAAGGGAGTACGTATTTTGTCGCTCTACGGGTCAGATTATTTGATTAAAAAATCAAATGAGTTGCATATTTACTTTAAAGAGTGGAAAACCACATTAAGGGGGGATTTTTTTTGATATTTTATTTAAATTAAAAACTGAATGAAATTTTGGTGTCTTCTCATAATAAATTCAGAAATATTAATGCACAGATGATTTTAATATTGATATGATATTGATTTATGACGCATGATATTGAAATGATATTTGCATCTTTTTAAAATTAAAAATAATATCTTTGAAATTATATAATTTTTTCGTTCAATTTCTTCTCTAATTTTAATAATTTTTAAAAAGCAAGCAAAATTTGTAACAGTGCTTTTCATTTTTACAATAAAGTTCAAATTGTTTTCTTTTTTTGACATCTGTTATTTGATCGCATATTCTTCTTCCATTATTAAAACTTAAGAAATGAACATTCTTTTAATACTTCAATATTCTTTGACAATTCTGTAATAAATTTTTGCTACTTCTAATTCTATCTTTTTCATTTTTAAGAGGAATCTACAAATGTAGCTCTCTAGTACCTTAAACATATTAGAAAGTAATATTTGTAGACCGAATTATTGTACTTGGCATTCTTTGATTTTGTTTTTGCTTAGTCATATTAACGTCCAGTTTCAAGACGACACTATGGTTATTTTGGGACAGACTTCGTAATTTTGTAGTGCGGCCAGATGAGGAGGACGACACCTGAGCTAATACTCCCTTCTCCAAATTTCCTCACCATACCAGCGGGAGGACATTTAGCTCCGACGGATTCAACGTGCACCAGATCCGCTTACATGACGGTTCTTCAGTGGAATCGGGTCTCGAACTCAGAACCGGTATTCTTTGAATTTTTTATAATCAGAATAATTCAATACAAGTAAAATGCTACAGGAATTTTTCGCATAATGAATTTCATTTGCTTCACACCAATTTAATGATGGAATCAATGACACATTAAGAATAAGAAAATGAACTTAAAACACCATGCAAGACAATATATTTTATCACCATACAAGATGTTAGATAATACACATAGTTAGTATTTTCATGTGATTTTTGTTCTGTAACTCCAATTTGGAAAGGTTATATCTGCAAAGAATGAAACAGCTAATATAATACTACTAAAATTTATATCTCGATATCGTTAAAGAAACCATTAATATGAGGTTTTGCATAAAAAGATTTATTGAAACTAAACGTAGTCGATATTTCAGCGATACTACTAGTCGACGAAGGCGGCTATTAGCAAATGCATTATCAGAAACTAGAATAATCAAGTATATGAAGTTTATTCGAGTAATCGAAAGTACATTAATTTAAACTTGGTAAATTTTTTAAAAACACATTTATTTATATAACAACAAGGAAAACATTTTATGTCAATTATTTTCTAATTTTTAGTTATTAATTTCTAATTAGCTGCTATAAATTTTATTTATTCAGTTTTGCGATCACTTTTTTTCAAATTCTTTATCAGATGGCAAAACATGTGTGGAAACAAAATCTGCATATTAATAATTAGATGATAATCAATTGATAGTTGAAATCTGAGAACATTAAAGTTTTGTATTATCATCAATAAGACTTAAAATGGGCAAAATTTTAAGTCTTTAGCGCACATGAAAATGAATGAAAATTGAATTACAAATTGCTGTAATTATAAATACAAATATGTGATATGACATGTTACAGTAAAATTGTTTTCCAAAAGATGAGGTAGTGATAATTTGAAATGATTTTAATGCTTCTTCAAATTGAAATTAATTTATCAAATGAAACTAGGATTTCATCATAGATCGTCAGAAAGGAAAAAAAATATTCCTAATGAAAATTTCAACGAGTCATTTTTTTTTCTCTGATCGAATTCTAAAAATCTTTTTACATCAAATAAATTTTCTAAACAACTAAACACAAATCAGCTTAACATAGAATCACTTGAAAGAAATAAGTTATTTGAATTTTTTTTAAATCTTCTCTACTTTTCTTGAGTATTTTATCTATGGAGCGATAAAAAAAAGAATGTTTAACAAAAGAAAATTCAGAAAAAAAAATCGTCTTCTGAAAGGGCAATTTACAAAATTGACGAAATGTTCAATGATGTAATTAATTTGTAGATGAAGATGAAAATACTTCTAACGTTATTGGATAACTTTTGTTTAGGAGTATCATTTGCGTCTAAAAAAATTAAGAAACTAAAATATGGCACATTCTTTCCTTTTATAGGAAGCGAGAACATTATTAAGATTTTGGATACAATCATTGCTAGTTCTTTTCTTAAATCTATTTTCAATCCATTGCGAAAATGTTCTTTTGAGAATAGAATGCAATTGAATTTTACAGAAATCCCTTGCTTTTATTAAATTTCATTGGATTGATCAGCTAGGAAAAATAACGTGTTCATATTTTCATTTTACATAACTGTGTGTGTATAAGTATCAAGGAGACCAAGCTTCGCTATACTTTTTTTTGTAAAATAATGTTTTTTTTTTCGGAGAAAATATTTAGATACGAATCATATACTGATTATAAAAGAATATTTTTCTATCTGACCTACATATGAATAAAAAAAAAGTCATGAATTCACTTAATCTAACATGTTATTCGAATTTGTTAACGCAATAATTGCATCATTGGTATTGGATGTGAACCGAACGTATTCGTATTCAGATAATGTCATATAGCGCCATCTCACAAAATTTTGTGGTACTAGTAGGTTATCATCCTATGGCAACAATACAAGTACCACAAAAATTTCGAGGTGGCGTTATATGACATTGTCAGCATGAAAGCAGATAGAAAAAGGCTCTAATATTTAGTCATAAAAATATGCTTTCTTTGTATGTAAAATCCCATTTTTTAAGGAAAGACATCTATATAGATAAACTTAAAAAGCAAAACCTTATATAAATATAAAATTTTATCCAAAAAAGTAGAATCATTTCCAGGATACACGAAATAAATTTATATATGTATAATAATTGCTCTTTTAAAGTAATAAGATACATGAAAATGTTCATATATTATACAAAGTACGATGTATTTACCGGCCATTATTTTCATATACGTCGACACTAAATATATATTTCCAATTGCAAATGAAGTAAGCATTCATGTTACATTCTTAAAAAAATAAAATAAAAAAGTATGAAATTTAATTTTTAATACGGTTTTATGTTCCCCAAGTTTTTCCTATTTTCTTTTTTTAAAATAAATCAATATATATGGAATCAGAATATTTAAAATAAGGATACAAATAGGCATTAAAATAATAATACATTTCTGAACATAGAGGAATCTGTCTTATTTTATGCTTTTATTTTTCCAGTGAACATTGAAAAGAGATTTTCCAAGCAAATTTTGAACAAATATGAAATACATAAAAATTGCATATTTTATAATTTTTAAAATGCTGTGTCAATAAAAGTGCGGTTCATGAAATAGGTGATATTGTTACAAACAATATCACCTATCATACACCTATCACCTATATAATATGTTATAAATAATATAACAAAATAAATATTGTTACAAATATGCAATATTGCTGCCTTGCGTAGTAAATCTCGTAGTAAGGAAGAGAGTTTTAGCAGATTTTTTTTTCTGGATGCTTGATCAATAATCCATGGCCTAGGCGAGTATTTGGTGACTTTGAGATAAAATTGTAGCTTCTCGAATATTTAGAATATTTGGTAATAACTCTATTAGTCATCAAGTGTCCCTGAAATTCTGTTTTAGTGAAATCTTCGGCTTTATTACGTTCCGGTGTGCTTCTGTGTTTCGTGTGTCTTTCTGGAATAAAGAATAAATATCGTCTTAGTCTTACAGTCTTAGATTTCTAACACTACAACCAATGGACGGATTTTCTTTACAATATACAATATTAGAATAGAAACATAAATTCATTTTAGGTTAATTTAATCTTTTCAATTCGCAGGCTGAATTTTAAAGAGCATTGCATTTTCTCACCAATTTGTTAAAAACTGCATGATTTAATTCATTTCCTCTATTAAAACAATTACCAAATTCAATAATATTACAGAATAATGCTATTAAAATTATTTTACTTCTTGAACTTATTTTACATTAATTTTATCTAAATATGTTACGATATATTTAGGCTCACTTATATAAATTATTAAAAACTGGAGTGAAGAATTTTCTTTTAGTTTGTTTAATTTAGTTATATTAACGTCCTGTTTTAAAGCAACACTAGTGCACTTTTAGGACGGACTTCGCAATTTTGAACTGCGGTTAGATGACGAGGACGACACCTGAGCTGGCGCTTCCTTCTCTAAACTTCCATACCACGCCTGCGGGAGGGCGTCTGGCCCGGACGGATGTGGCGTGCAACAGACCCGCTTACACGCCGGTTCTTCGATGGAATCGGGTCTCTGGTTTTGAAGCTAAGTCTTTACCACCAGGCCACCTCGGCACCCATTCTCTTTTATTGAATTTCCATAAAAAATTTAAACTGTTCAAAAAAGTTATTTCCTTTAGTACAGGAATTTCGCTAAATCAATAATCAATATTTTGTCTAAAAACTTATCTAAAATTTCTGTTCAGAAATGTTTCAAAATTAAAAAACATTTTTGAATTGTTCAAATATTTTCGGATAAATGTATTAGTCAAATTTTACATGAATCAATTCAAATAATTTACTACTAAACTTTGACCACCAGAGTAAATTTTATATCATAAAAATTTGTAACATTTATGTTACGATATTGCTTACAGTCATCTTTCATTTTTCACATCATAATTCTGCCCCAAGCATATTATACCACTTTATAGATGAAAAGGAAAAATACGAATGAAAACTTCCCAGAGAAATGGCAGCATTTCCCAAGGAGCCAAATCTAATAAGAATTTGCTTATTTTTTTACCGCTTTATTTTCTTCTCCACATCGCTTAAAGCATCCTGTAAACGTTCTATTATTTTTTTTTCTTTCCTCGTTTTTCGTGGTTGTAAAATGACGTTCGAAAATACCTGGGCTCCATTATTTGGATAACATCTACTCCTGAGTTCTCGATTTTCGCAGATAAATTTGAAGCCAGCCATTTTTTTTCCCGTTCTCTCAGAGGAAGGAGTGAAATTGGATTTTTCATTTGTCCTTCCAATTTCACCTTCCATTCCTTTTCTCAAAATGAGATTTGCAGTATTTTTTTAATGTTAATACTTATTTGCTTTTCTTGTTCCTGCTTAAAAAAGAACATAACAATATGATTGAAATTCAGAATGAAGAGTGCGTCTAAAAGTATGCCAAAATTATTTGTGTTCAGATGAAACAGATAAAAGAACTATTAATCAACATTGGTATTAATTAATAACAGTATGGAGGAAGTTCCATGAAATCCGAAAAATTAATTTTCTTCCAAGATTCAGCTGCCTTTCCTTCGAGATAAATGATGCAGACTATTGAACCAGAATAAATGCACATAAAATGGGAAGAATACATTCTTGTAATTTAATTAATTAACGTTAAATGTTTCTAAGCTAACATCCTGCTTGTAAACTGTTTATTTAACATTACGTAAAAAAAACAAGATTCCATTAGAATTCCATATGTTCTTCAGATCTTTGGACCTAATACTGCAAAATTTAGTACATAGTTATTTATTAGCCAGAGAAAGAGATTTTTTCGAATTTTAAAGAGATGTTTAATTTAAAAAAATTATGAAAATTTTAACGTTTTTTCTCAAAATTATAAGAGTATATTATTGGACAAAAAGAAATTTTAAGAATTTTTACATTTAACGTTACAATGTATAACTTTTTATTCATTTTATTTTTACAAAAAAATATATGTGTTTGGAATAGCTGCAAGTAATTAAAGAAAATTATTTTAAAAAATTTAAAGTATTTTTTTTTCATGAAATTTAAAAAAAAATGTGCCAAAGGGTTATGTAATAAATTAAACAATATCCCTTTGTCACAAATCACGTAATAGCAATTCTACAATAAAAGTAAAGGCCTTTTTTTACCTATATGTTTTTTTACAACGTAAAAAAAGTATTTTGATTGTATTTTTAACGGTAGAACTATTCATACATCAGTCATTCTGGTATTTTTCCAAGTTTCTAGTTTAAAACTAATTCTAGTATCGTTCTTATAATTTATCGAACTTTACTATAAATTTTTATGAAAAAGCATTTAAAAAGGGATTTCCAAACATTCATTGCCACCCTTTGGTACAGTTATGTGATATTTATAAATGGAAATAAAAGCATGTAGCCAAATGGTTACACGATGTACTGAAAGGTTAAAAAAATAAGTATTTTTAGTGATAACAATCTTATTTTTTAGTGATAACGATTTTGATTTATTTAATTTTAAGGATGTTAAGAGATTATTAAAAGATTATTGATTTTTAAAGAATATTTTACCACAATACTTTTATTATTTTAATTCCTGAATTTATACTCATGCATGTTGTGACAACATTGAATATATTTTTTGAGTGATATATATTCTGCTTAAATTAGAACTCCTGTTTGCACTTTGTAAAATCTGCATCTATTAAATAAATTTTCAGAGAGATTTCTGAGAGCGTAAAACTAACAGAAGCAAATTGGAATGTTTTTTGTGAGTGTTGCATGACAATCACTCTCTATTGAACATGCACTAGTACAATATTGCAGAAGCAAACAACCTTGCGTCCAAAGTTTGTTTAGTAAATTTGATTTAAAATGAAACAAACGCATAAAGATATATTTAAGAAGAATTTCAGAAGAATTTATGAAGAATTTTACTTTATTAAAAATTGAAACAATTATTATTTACTATTTTTTAATTATTTTTTTAATTTGAAATGGTTAAGATTTTCAGTTACTTAAAAATTAACTCAAAATTTAGATACTTGCTTTCAATATTTGAAGAAGAATGAAATTTACTATTGAAAATGGCTCTATTCATATTTCACATTGTAAACACGTATTAATGTTGCCATTCAGAATCTTGAAATAAATTTTGCTAATTTTTAAAATTATTAAATCTTCTGGGGATTTCAGTTGGAGTTGTGTCCCAAAAACTTTCTCGGATACTCTCTAATAACGGTGTTATCCCAAAGAAGTGGTATACAGTGGTTACGAAAGATTAATCATACATGCGAATTAAGCATTTCTACTGAATATATCGTGTGATATTTGGCACGTTTTTTGGCAATTAATTTCTGACATGCGGTTAATAATTTCTGCAAATCGAATTTGTATTTTAGAAACGTTTTTCCCAACCGACTGAAACAAAAATTTGACACTAAACTACATTTGAAGTCACAAAATATCATATCAGGTATATATATATATTAGACCTTTGCATTTAAAATGGCGTCTCTTGTAGCTATGTAAGTAACTTTGTGTACCTATAAAAATATCACTATGCTGAATTAAATGAGATAAGTTACAGCGCCTCTAACGACGATATAAGTATGTAAGGAAGTTACAAAAAAAATCGACCCAAAAGTCCAATTAAACAATATTTGCTATATCATAATAAAACACAGGAAAAAGTTTCATGGAGACTGTAAAATTTTTTGAGATATTTGAGATTAAAATTATAAACTTTCCGAATTTTGAAAAAAGTGTTCATCTTAAAATATTCCCTCAATAAATTTAGATCCAATCTGCGTTTTTCAGGGGTTTTTTTATTACTTTTGTTTACTTCCTTCGTTGCTTAACTCGAAAAAACTGCATGATAATATCAAAGAATATATTTTTCAATTTCAGGATAAACCATTTTTTATGTTACGGAAAATTCATAGTTTTAATCATAAATATCTATCTCTACTCAGTTTTACTGATCCATGAAACTTTTTCTGTGTTTTTATTATGGTATAGTGTGCATTTTCCTAATTGGATTTTTTGGACGATCTTAGTTTTTTGTAATTTCCATATTAGGCTACTAGGGGCTCTGTAACCTGTCTCAATAAATTCAGCGTAGTTGCTTTACTCTAGGTAAATGATACTTCTCTGATTACTCGAGATAGCATTTTGTATTTAAAAGGACTTTGCCGATCACTCTGTATATATGCATTTAACTCGCATATATTATACGAGGGAAAATACAAGACCAAAAAAAGAAAAGAAGAAAAACTGTAGTAGATTCAAATATAGGGTGATACAATAAAACGGCAAATTTTTAACAATCCAATAAAACCAAGAGTGATGGAAGTAAAACAGGCAACTCATAGTAAATGAAACCTAAAAATTTGCCATTTAAGAAACATTAATGGAATTTACCATTTAAAAAAAATTACATCCTTTAGATGCCATCCTCCTGTACAAATGCATTCTTGGAATCTGCTGTTGAGATTCCCCATTGACTGCTGCGAAATCTCAGTTGGGATACGTTGAATTTCACGCTCAAGGTAAAAATAATTTTATCTTGAACATTGCTAGATGTATCAGCTGGTTAAGAGTAAGCAATAAAAATAAAATAAAACCGGCAAAATCAAGCCTGAAATATTTACATGCTTCGATGTTTAGGTTTAGGGGTTGGAATTAAAAACTGCAATGTCGGTAAAATGCGAATTTTATTTTCAAACTGTTTATAAAGCTAATTTTTATTTATTTTACCAGTGCTTTCTGAAAAGGAACATAACGAGAATTGATCGAAATTCATACCGAACATTATGTGCAAAAACAGATAAAGATCCTTTGTGTTCAAAATGAACCCAAAAAATGCTTTTAATCAACAAGTCTTAATTAATAAGCGCACGGAGGAAGTATTATTAAATTAGAAAAATCAATTTTCCACTCAGCGTCAACTACTCGACTCCCTCGAGAGAATGCTTCAAATGTTTAAATATTATTACGCAAACACTTTAAAATGGAACCAATTCATTATTATAGTTCAAATATTTATTCATAATTGTATTATTATGTTTTAGAGAATTAATTCCAATAATAATGAAAAAATTGTGGTAAGAATCTATTGATATTTGATAATTTAGGAAATATATTGAAGTGTTCTTCTATTTTGTCCATTTCCCCCTTAAATAATGATTCATTACAATAATTTCTTTTTAAATTAATTTTAACATCTGATTTTCTTTTTCTTATATTGAGTATGTATGACATTGTGATTATGTATATACTTATACATATTAAAAATCTTCTCTTAAATAACAGCATCAATTTCAACCAAACATTACACAATTATTATTTAAAACAAGAAAAAATACTATGATCTTTTCAATGTGCAAAAGTTAATTTAAAATTCCATATATTAGAAATTAACCGAAATGTTACTGTTTTTTTTTCAACATAACTTCAGAACTAATTATATCTCAAGAAATATTTTTATATAATCTTAAAATTCAATATTTTAATTTTTTTTAATGACCCTTCTTACACTGTATATAACGTTTCCTTCAATTTTAATTTAATTTTCCAAATTTAATTAATAATTGTGTAGGTGCAAATGATTTTGAAATCCCTAAATTTATAGGTGGTTTTTAAAAATAATTTTATCTACTTGATATACTTATTTTAATTCATATTAGACGATAATATTATTTTGTGTAAAATAATTTTTAATATAAAAATAGTTTTTGCATTAAAAATATTAGACAAAAAATATTTTAATTTCAAGCCATAACAACAATATCAATTAGTATCCACAATAAAGAGCAATATATGTTTTTCTTCAATACATTACGATAAAAATTTATTACGCTCTTTAGAGTACATCCTATTGATTCAATTTGTCCAAATTTTATCTTAAATCTACAGTATTAGTATCAAAATCATGTGCCAAATTTCATTTATCTTCTCTTATACATTTTCAGCTACTGTGTTTATGTACGCTAGAATAATTTTATCTTGAGCAATGCTAGATGTATCAGCTAGTTAAGAGTATGCAATAAAAATAAAATAAACAGGAAAAATCAAGCCAAATAAAAAAAAAAGTCGATGGAATGATTCTGAACTCCAATGCAAATTAATAATTTTTATTGTAAAAAAGCTACAAGTCTATTTTTAACTATTTATCTGACTGTATTTTCATGTTATCATGTTCATATGACACAGATACAGAGAGAAATTTTCCAATAATTGATTCAATCCAACATTTGCATGAATTTCATAAATCTGATGTAAAGGTAGCTTATCGAATTTCCTCTGTTAACCCATTCTATTTTAATTCACATTTATTTATTCATTGATAGGCATAATTCTTAAAATGTTTATTTTCAGAAAGATTTGAAAGATTCATCGAAGTCTAGAGGAGTCATCTTGATGATTACTAATACCTTCTAATTGTGTATTTCATTTCGATTTTGAATTAGTCAATCATTGGCATAAATTTATCAATTAGTCAAATGCTAGCATAAATTTATCAATTAGTCAAATGCTGGCATAAATTCTAAAATGTTTTTTTTCGACACAGAGAGATTTAAATCTGGATGATTCATCTAAATGTGAAGGCCACTCGTTTTACAATTGCCAATTGTATATTTCATGGCTGAGAAAAGTAGTTAACATTACAATAAGCAAAATAAAGACAAAACTCCTTTGAAGTGGATTGTTGATCAATTTTTCGAAACTGTCATTAGAGTTTTAGTTATTACAAGTTAACAAAAATTTCAAATAGTTTTCACCTTTTTTCAAAATTTTCAAAAAGATTACTTCTTAAAAATTCTGATAATTATTATTTTACTGATACACTGAATAACCTTGTTCTTGCTTAAGATTTTAAAAATAAGATTTAAAATATTTCGTAAAAAAGAACTTTATTACAATAAAATTCAAGTAACTTTATCTCTCTCTTTCTTATTCGATTTTTCCATTTTCTTCAAATATTTTATTTCGCTGTTGGAAGGAAAATACAAAATCTTTGTAAGTTTTATTGGATATTAATTTCCAAATATTTCTCTTCCAGCATTCTGTTACCCATAATTAAATTCAACGTGCATTTTCTGCTTTCTGTTCTATATAATATATATTTATTTGGTTTTATAAATTTTCTTTTTCCACACATTCATTTTTATATTTAGTTTTTTCAATAATTTTATTATTAACTTCAAGACGTAATGTATTTGGAATTTCGTTTATTGTCTTGAGTCATCATTATTGATTTGTTTTAAAGATTTTGATTTCGTTCAGATAATTTTATTTCTTCAGTTTGATATTTTCTGTTAAGATCCAACATTTATTATTGTTTTTTAATATTACTATAGTATAGTTACTACAGTAAAAACATTCCTTTTAAAGAAATTTACCACGTATAGAACACATTATATTAATTTTATTTATAATATATTGAAGCATTTTAGAGATACACCAATCTTCCTACTTTTCAAATTGTTAAAAATTGTAATTCTTAATTTTAAAAATTCGAATCCGCTAATTCTTTCATTTTTCACATAGAATATCTATTCTATACTTTCTACTAAATACAACCCAGAAAAGTAGCCATTTTCATTTTATTACATAATTTTTATTGAATTTAATTTGTTTTTTTCTTCTAAAGATGACATTTTGTAATCCATTTTTCGCTCACTCTCTAATGCATTAGACTTTTGAAATTTTGTACACGATTCATTACATTCATTGTGAAATTTTTATATTATTAGAAATATTTTAGCGCTTAGTTATCCACTAGATGATTAAATTAATTTGAATTTTTGCATTTTTATGTGGCGCCATCTGATTGTAGATTTCAGGAAAATTTAATTATAAGATTTTGTGATTACAATAAAGAATTGTAAAATGTATTAAAGATTAAAAAATAGAAAATAATAATAAAAAAATTTAACGTTGTTTATCAATGTATTAAAAAGAACGGAAACTTTTTAAAATTGGAAATTTAGGCCTCCAGGATTCAAAGAAGAAAATGATTAAAATTTAAATAAAATTTCTTTGTGTTAATATAATGATAAGAAAATGTTGCTTTAAAAACAATTTTTATTAAATTTATTTGTTTTAAAAGCAGATCTTCTGTACAAACGCGACTATATGAAAAGGAAATTCAATTGTATTAATTTATTACGCTGAAATATTTAAGCTTGGAAAAATGTGTCTAAGAAACCATCTAATATTATTCATCATTACACTTTCTAATCACACTAATCACATATAGAATTTCTCATATTTTCAAGCTCGTATATTTTCATTCATTTTATTATGTTTCTTAATTGATACAGTAACAATTATTAGCATGAGCGTGCTTTATTTTCTGATTATTTTTAGTAATTATATGAATTAGAAGCATTTCAATACCCATATTTAGATCCCTGATGACAAATTCTTTTGGAAGCAAGCAATTTTGTTGTTTTTTGGAAAGAGATGCAGACAGATCGATAAACCATTGCATTATTTATAGTTTACTGGCCTTGTTTGACTATGGGATGCAATATTATGAAGACTTTTCCAAAAAAATTATTTGTTTGTGACTAACAGATGATATTAAATCTTCATATTATATCATTAAAACTCTTCTAAGAAAAATACAAATTACTTAATGAAATAGAAGGATTTCAAGAGAAGACAGAAAGTTTCATGAAATTGTTAGAAACGGAGAAAAATATTTCTAAATTATTTTACTACAACGAAACGTTTGCTCATTATATTTTATATCCATTAACAAAATAAGCCACCATAATTTTTTATCGATTAAGATAGAGGATTAAATTTATTAAAATAGAATATAGTTGTTAAATGTAAGTTTCTCTTTATGAGAACTTCCTGCATAAAAAAGGATATTTCGAAGAACTTTTTCTAAAAATCTGAGTAAATGATGGAAAATGTTTGAAGGAAAATAATATATAATGAAAAATTGCTTTAAACGTAAATTTTGGATAGGAAACGAGTTCTTTAAAAATCAGTGTGATCAACAAACTTTTATTGTTTTAGTTAATAATGAACAAGGAAATTTCCGTTCCTTTTATGAAACTATTCCTTTTTTTCAAACATGGTAAAAATTGTTTGATAGGAAAATGTTGATGTACTTTTTAAAATCTACGAATGAAATAAAAACTTGTATAATTTATTCTGCAAAAAAAAAATGCAAATTTTTAAAGCCAGCGATAATTTTTGCAGATATCTAACAACTATTATAGCGAAACTAGGTTTCCTTTCGTCAATTCTGAAAGAATTTGACTTCGTTTTGCTGATTATGATGATAAAAGTCAGTTATTGTGGCTTTAATAACGTAGTATTATTCTTTGTGTAACGAAGTTTATATATCTTTCACTGTGATCACATCCTTTTCTGAAAAGCATGATGATTTAAACAAGTAGATTGATTTAATTTTTTTTTCATTTATCAACTGATTATCATTTATGCATTAAAAGAGATGTTGCACTTCAAAATTATTATATTTTTAACTGTTTTGTTTGAGTATAATTTTGTGCAGTTTGTTTATTTGTACAAACTACATTTGGAATGATTTTATATCTCCCCTGGTGAGTGACTAGCAATTTTGCAAAAAATTATAATTTATAAGCCCAAATAAAAAGAAGATAATTGCTGTAGACAATATTTCAAGTGATGGAATTTTGAAATTTCTGGTTTATTTCATGGTTATGGAAATTAGCTTAGAAAATTGTTAGTGATATTATCACTTTTTTGATAAAAGAGAAAAGAGAAAATATATATAAAAAAGAATAACAGTCTTAAAATAGGGATAACTCACATTAATACAATTTTTATCGGTGAAACGTATTCACGAACCCGACATTTATATTCAAATCTGCTCACGAATGAGTGTATGTAACATTTTTGTCTACGTGTCTTAGTGCACTTTACTGAGAACGCAGTTACTTTTACTTTTCCCAATCGCAGCATACCAATTGTCTTTATGTCAGTTCCGCTCATATGTCTCTATTAAAATTATTTTAGCAGTAGAAATTTGCAATTTTATAAGGTTTGCTGAGTTCTGAATAAATTTGATTCTATTCTTTAAAAAGATTGTCCAATCAAAAATTTCAATGTAAAATAGCTGCTTTAAACATAAACATATGCCACACACACACACAAAATAAATGGAATAACATGGAAATTGACAAAAACCCGTATAAAATAATCACTAAAATGTCTAAAAATTGGAATACAGAGGAGGTCATAATAGTTTTAAGTCTGTTTTCTTTATATGTTCATCAGTTCGATCATATCGACAAAGGTAAATCTTCTACGCCGTGCTACAAAATGTACGTTAAGGTCTTTTCGCATTTTCAAAATTCTACACTATAAAATCGAATTACAGAAATTCTAGAATAAGATTTAGACTTTTAATGCATTTCATTTGTGATGTCAACAATCACCATGTTGAAAAATGTCACTTTACATGAATTCTTTGAAAATGATAGCAAAAATCCAGAAATTCACAACATTGCCATTTTATTTATTATCTGTGATGTAATTTTACTTTTCTTCATATGGCTACTTTGTTGCTTATTATGAAATTTTTATGCTTTCTACGTGTTTTGTATTAGTATTTTTCACTGTGTTTTATTAGAAATTATTTGTTCTTTCTTTTAAAAAAATAAATTTCAACTTCAAACATCCAAAACGAAAGCAAATCTTATGGTCCTAATGTATGTAGGTGGTGTAATGTAATATACAAATTCGATTATAAATATCTGTTTCACTAAAGCCTTCAGTCCACTGAATACTGAATGCTACCCTTTGGCCCTGTTTGAAGGAATCCAAGTCTCAGTGTTTCTTATTTTGTTGCTATCATTCCATTAAACAGCATGTCATTGTCTATCGTTTTATACCTAATTTATCCTGAAATATGCAGCTCCTTTCAAAATGGAATAATGCTACAAAAGAAAAATTATGATTCGGACTATAATATTGTTACGAATATATAATATTGCTTTTTTATCCGCTTAGTCTCATTGTAAGGAAGATAAATTTAAGATATTTTTAACAGAATGAATGCTGAGTGAACACCCTTTCACAATGACATTTAATTGAGCAAATTTATATAAAAATATGAAGGTACTAGAAAATACAAGAATTTTGGCGATATCTGCATGAGAAGCCAAGATTAGAGAGATCAATCCGAAAAATTCTATCTCCCTTTAGGAAACTATAAAAGCAAAGTAGTCAAGCGAAGAGTGAATTCTCTGTCAGGAATGTTCATCCTAGAGTGGATTCTCCAGCTACATACTGAACTTTATTGGGCTGTTGCTGTTTTTAATTACGATTCTCTGTTTGTGCGTGCATTGCTGATATCTGAAAGTGCTGTCTTTGTGTACGCTTAGGCTATGTTTTGCTACCTGCGTTTTACGTTTTTTTGTGGAAATAAAGCCTTATAATCTTGCATATTAGGTTTGTTTTACAGTACATCGACCGGACGAGTTTTGAAACAATATAAAATTCTTCAGAAACTAGTAACGTCACTTGATATGTCATATCCATAAACAAAAATCTTACATTTGAATTTCTGCTCACTGCGCTATAATATTTTAACATGCACTAATTAAATGCAACAAAGGGGGAGTAAAAAACTCAAATTTAGATTTAAAAAATGATTCTCTTCTAATTTTTCTGAGAACGATTTCAAATAAGATCTTTGAAACGATGCACTGGGAATGGGCGGGAAATCAATTAAGTGCGAGACGTGCGAACCTCTGCTCGACCCAATTCTTCTAACTGTCGCTAATCTCACACCCAATTAGCCGTAGCCGAGACAAGGGAAGAACTAATAGGCTCTAAAATCTGACTCTTTTGTTGTGTGGGCGAAAAAAAAAGGACCCAACTGTGAATTAACTGCTTTTAATTTATCGGATCTCTTTTGACTTCTAAATGGAAGGAAAGATTCCTCCATTGAATCGGGTCAAAAGATTCGACGAAGCAATCTGCAGAGATGAATAGACAGATAATAGATCAATTAAATTAACTTGTTCAGAAATCAAGACAAATATTTATTTCGATACTTAGATAAATAAATAAAAAAATACGATGGCTTTTTTAATAAAGTATTTAGTAAGAATGAATTGATACTTCTTTATTCAATATATTGTCTATTATTATTCAGAATATTCCGTGAACATTCATAGTCGTTACTAATAGAAAAGGTAAATATGTGTGCGTGCTTGTACTTTAAGTACAAACCGTTTTACCGGTGACTACAAAAATTAGCATTAATATAATTTGGAAGGTGGGAATGGGCATCTCGGAGCTATTTTCTTTTCAAATTTTTATTATTAAAAATTAAGTGCGATTTCAATAATTTTCTGTAATAACTTTCGAAAATATTATTAGAAAATACTACTAATAATTTTCGAAAAAAATAATACTATTTTAAAATTGTTTTATTATTTATATTATTTCAGCTATCGCAACGAATTCCAAACCATTTTCATTGTTTCATAAAATATTTAATACAGTGGCTTTTCTTCCATATTGAAAGACAACGAGGAAAAATTTTTGTTTATTATTTTTGATATGACAATTCTCCTAATGAATTAGAAAATAAAATTACATTGATACAAAAAGCAATTTGCAGTATGAAACAGATTACCTATACGCTTAAATTTTTAATAGCATTAAGATGTTATAAGATTTCACTCCGTTAAGAATGTTTCATGTACACAATACATAGAATATCTGTACGTTTATTAAAAGAAGACTATTTTAATTTCTTTCACAATTGGATGTTTAATATTACTTTGTTAAGAGAATAAAGAGAATTAAGTTTTTATAGAAATCATTTAATCGAAATTAACTCAATGAGAATTCCCGGCGAACCCTATATTCGTCAAAAGCGGATAGTTTATAATAAAATCACTGCTATCAACCATTAAGTAACTGTTAACATCAACTTAAGTGTTCACTGATTTTAGAAAGTCAGATTAGTTAAAATAGATTTATGGAGCTACAAAATATTTATTCAAACCCGACATCCTATCAAAACGTTTCTACGTTTCCTGATTACATACTTAAAGTTTTAAAACGTTTATTAAATATTAAAAACAGAAAGCGTTTTTTGACCGATGCATTTGTTTAAAATATTACTTAATGTTGTTTAATCATTTAAATATGAATTTATGATATGGTCATAATAAATTTGTATTCTAATTTCCTTTTAATGCAGTATTAATTATTGCCTCAATTTTCAGTTATTAATCACGATCATTAATTAATTATATTCCTAAATTAATTCTGACTAATTTTAATACGTAATCCATTTAATCAATCATACTCCCAAATTATTAATCGCAATCAATTCGTTCTTCTACTTTCTGGTCATTGTTTTAAATCTCAAATATATATCTTTCAGATGATTTTAGTAAGAAGGTTTCAGTAATTTCATTTTAGTATCTTATAGGATTTAGGAACGAGTATGTAAAATAATACCTTTTTCTTATTAAATAAAATGTTTCACATGCTTTCCCATTTTTTAAAATCTAATTTCTTTTATCAATTATCCATTATAAATGTAAGCTATTTTAATTATTTTAAAATATTCGATATTTAATTATTTTAAAATATTTAAGTATTTTAAAATATTTAATTATTTTAAAATGTTGTTCGCTTTTTAATTTAGTATGTAAAATAGGAAAAGTAATTTGAAAAAGTATAAAATTTAATTAGATTTTCATTTATTTTTTTTTAAATTATAGCCAAGCTTTCTTAGTTAGTGTTCTGAATGTTTTCACTTTTTAATTACATTGATCTAGTTCTTAAACATCTAGACTTTCTTCTGTTTTATATGAATCTAGTAGTTGGCAAATAATGGATTTAACCAATATTCGTTCTTTTGTTTTGTACATTTAGAATGCTTGTATAATAATATTATTGGGTAAATATAATGTACACAAGATTTTCTACTAATGTTTGAGTGTGTAATTATTTTGAAACTTTTAGCAGCGAATGTTTTGAAATGAAACAAAAATAATAGATGTTGGGATAAATTGGTCAATAAGTAAACTGTGAAGTTGAGAATATTAAATTTTATTTAGAATGCTTGTGAAATAATATTATTGGATTAATACATGTTGTGGATAAATTGGCCAAAGAGTAAACTGTGAATCTGAAAGTTTGAAATTTTATTTTAAAAGAAATATCTGAGCAATAAATGGAAAAATTTCACTTTATTTGATGCGATCGTTTATTTATTTGAGGTCACAACCACGTGACTAATATAACTTCACATTCCATCCTATATCTAACATTTGCATGATGTTATGATTGCGATTTTTTTTTTGTGAAATGATCATTAGAGCATAAAATTAAACTTTGCGGAGACTGTATGGCATGTGTAATGAAAGTAAGCATTGAATTAAGAGAAAGTTAATAAAATTCTGAAGATTAGCCTAAGTTGAAATTATTTTTAAATTTGGTTAATCAAAAAGCTAATTCTTCTTTAAAGGAAAAAAAATATTTTTAGGAAAAACGAATATCTGCTTCAACTTTTAATATATATATATATACACTGGTGTGCAAAAATTAAGCAACAATGCAAATTTTAAGCAGATAGCCATGAAATTGTAGAAAAGGAGTTCTTGCTATCAGTACAATGAACACGTAATTCAAGAGAAAGGTCATGCGTATGCAAATATCAGGAACAAAACGTCACAGGCGACGTGAGCGTACGCAAAACACGTGCGGATGGCGCGCGCAGCTCAATGTTACAATAAAAGGAAGGACGGAGACGCAATTAAAGACATTCGCTGCAAGTGCACGTGAGTTAATTCGTAAAATATGGCCAGCAGAAATCACCTGGACGATTTCACACGTGGAAGAATGATCGGAAAGCTGGAGGAGAGGCGTAGTGTGACTAGTGTAGCTGAAGAGTCCGGAATCAACAAAAGTGTCGTTTCGCGCGCTTGGAAAGTCTTCCAAACCACAGGTACAACTATGAGAAAAGTTGGTGATGGCCGCCCCAGGAAAATAACTGCAGTGGATGACCGACATATCGTCCTGCAGGCGAAAAGAACCCGAAACCAGTCAGCAAGCGCCATTGCTCAGCAACTGTGTGCAGCAATGGGGCGACAAGTGTCGCGTTTTACTGTGTCCAGACGCCTTCACAAAGGTGGCCTATTCGCCCGCCGTCCTGAACGCTGCATCCCTTTGACAGTTTCCCACCGGCGGCACCGTTTAGAGTGGTGCAGGGAGCACAAAAACTGGACATCTCATCAATGGAGTCGTGTCCTCTTTACAGATGAGAGTCGTTTTAGTGCCACAAGCGATTCCCAACGCCAGTTGATTTGGAGAGAGGTCGGGACACGGTTTCATCCCAGTAACATCACGGAAAGAGACCGTTTCGGTGGTCCTGGAGTTGTTGTCTGGGGAGGCATTATGAAAAATGGGCGGACTGAGCTCCACGTTTTCGACAGAGGTTCTGTAACTGGAGATCACTATTGTCAGGAGGTGATCCTTCCCCATGTGCGTCTGTTCCGAGGTGCCATTGGATCAGACTTCGTTTTTATGGATGACAATGCACGGCCACACAGGACTCATGCTGTTGAGGAGCTCCTGGAAAGTGAAGATATCACTCGAATGGATTGGCCGGCGTGCTCCCCTGATTTAAATCTGATAGAACATGTGTGGGATGCTTTGGGGAGACGCCTTGCGGCACGATTACATCCTCCTGGGAACACCCAACAACTTAAACAGATGCTGATTGAGGAATGAGCACTCTTACCTCAAGAACTGTTGGACAATCTGGTGCTGAGTATGGGGAGACGGTGCGAAGCAACCATTACAGTAAGGGGAGGGCATATCCCATTTTAAGAAACATCTGCTTGCTGTTCTTCCTCTTGGACAGACAATCATGTGTAACGATACTATGAGTTCAATAAAGCCTTTTTTTTGTTTGATTCCATACTGTATGCATTGTATTCATTTCTGCGCAACTATGCTTTCGTCATTCCTTCAGAACAAAATGCTGTATCTCATTTCTGAATTTCATCTCTCTCAAATGATTTCTCGTGAAGTTATGACAAAAAACATACCTGTTGCTTAAGTTTTTCACACCAGTGTATATACAGTGGTGGCCAAAAGTGTGGACATTTTTTGAAAGTTTCATGTTTTTCAACTTTGCGTGCTTGTAGAATATATTAATTTTCACTTAAATACAAATGTTTAAATATCAAATTGAAGATAATTCAATGTAAAATTTAATAAAAAAAACAGTATTACAATATCTGTATTACAAAAAAATGTTACGCTCATTTTAGTAGAACAAAAAACATGAATCAAAACACAAATCGTTTTGAATAATGATGTGTTTTCTAATAAAAGCATACTAGCCAATCACAAACACTGTTCTGAGGACCCATCAAAAATGTCTTAACTATAATTTAGGTTATTTGGATGGTAAAAGAGTTATTGTTCTGGAAATATTTTGCGGAATGATGCACACTAGTACAATTAAATAGAGTATTGCTGTTTTTGAATATTTTGTCCTTTTTTTTAATTAAACTAATTTTAAACAAACAACACCAACAAGAAGAACTGATTGGACATCTTTAAAAAGAAGCCGAATTGTTATATTGAGAGAAAATGGCCTCTCTTATGCTGAAATTGCAGGACAAGTTGGTGGTTCAGTGACTTGTTCCGGTGTACGCAAGTTCTGCTTATATTATGATAAAACGAAATCAGTGGAAAATAAGGCCAAATCAGGCAGAAAAAAAAATGCACAACTGCTACTGCCGATAGAAAAATTAAACGGCTATGCCTTCAAGATAGAAAAATTTCATCAGATGCCATTAGATGTGAAATGAATGCAGCGGGTATTGAAGTAAGTTCAAGAACAAAAAGAAGAAGGTTATCAGGATTTGGACTACAAGCTAGAATTCCAAGGAAAAAACAACCCTATTTAAATCAAAAGTAACTCGAAAAACGAGTTAAGTGGGCAAAAGAACATATTAAATGGTCAGAAAATCAATGGAAGCAAGTAATCTGGAGCGATGAGACTAAAATATCGCTCTTTGGTAGTGATGGTAGAAAATACGTGAGACGTAGAGTAGGTGAAGCGCTTCATCCTGATTGCATTGAAGTAACTATAAAAACAACAACAAATGTCATGATTTGGGCATGTGTGTCTGCAGATGGTGTGGGCCGAATTCAAGTGATTGATGGCATCCTGAATAGCAAAAAATGCATCGAAATTGTCCTGGAACCAAAATTGATACCTTCCATCAGGGTTTTCTTCCCCAACAAATGAGCCATTTATTTTTCAGCAGGATTCAGCTCCATGCCACACAGCAAAAGTATGCGAAGCATGGTTTCAAAATAAAGGCATAGATGTATACCATGGCCAGGAAATAGCCCTGATCTCAATCCAATTGAAAATTTGTGGCGACGTTTGAAAATTCTTGTACGAAAAAAACGTCCATCCAATAAAAGACAACTTATTTAATCTATAAATGATTCCTGGCATCATGTGATTACGAAAGATGAACTCCAAACACTCGTTCACTCGATTAAAAGACGCTGTGAAGCTGTCTTAAAAAATAAGAGTTATCCTACTAAGTATTGATTGTGTAAGTATCACTTTAAAAAAATGCAAATCTAAGATAGATTTTACTAAAATGAGCGTAATTTTTTTTGTAATACAGATATTGTAATACTGTTTTTGTTATTAAATTCTACATTAAATTACCTTCAATTTGATATATAAACATTTGTACTTAAGTGAAAATTAATAGATACTACAAGCACGCAAAGTTTAAAAACATGAAACTTTCAAAAAATGTCCACACTTTTGGCCAGAACTGTATATATATATATATATATATATATATATATATGTGTGTGTATGTTTGTGTGTGTGTGTGTGTGTGTGTGTGTGTGTGTGTGTGAAATTATTAATTTATAATGCATATATTAATCAAAATTGAAAATTACTTTAATTTTATCTTTGTACTATAAATATTAGTATTTGTCGTTGATAACTCACCCTGAACTTTTCACTTGTTTAGAATTTCAACATAGAAAAAAAAGTGAAGATAAACGTTTGCAGATAAGTTATTAGTTTTTTTTTAATTTTTGGCGATTTTTAGAAAGGACTACATTAAATTCATATATGTTTAATCAATCTCAACAAGCGTCTAAGGAACTGGCTTCTATTTAAAGAACTTGAGATATTAACAGAGTCATAAACGCTTTTAGTCTATCTGATGTTAGATCATTGACATTATCATAGAAATGTATGTCCATTATCAGTTTTTCAACGAACATTAGTTAAAAGTCCATCAAGACTTCAATCTGAACGACCTCCTTCGATTCGATTCGATTTTTCAAGTACATTTAGCTCTCAAAGTTATTGATTCGGTATACTATTAAAATACAGCATATGGCTGTAACCATGTTCGCTTAAAGACTGAAAGAGTTTATATTCTTCAGCATTGTCTATACAGAAAACTTACAATCTTACCATAACAATTATTGGATGGTAACTAATTGCCGTATTTATTGCATTGTAACAGTGAATTTGTTTCTGTGTCATAGAAGTAAAATAGCAGTGAAACAAGTTTTACAAAGAAATTTGTTTTGCAGAGTGAATGTACTAGATAGTTTCTTTAACAATATTTTGGATATATTAACCAAGAAGAAATAAGAATTGAATAAAAAAATATAATCTGAGTAAATTAGAGATTAATTTAGAGATATAATAATAATTTATTTTATAATTATTTATTTAAATTTTTGGAGAAGAATCTTAATTTATGGATAATTATTAAAAATTCGAATAATATATTTTAGGCAATGACAAGGTAGCAATAATTTTACTTTGAATAGAAATAATGCTTATTAATTATAATAATTAAATAACTATGTTAAAGTGATTAAATAATTAAATTTTAAAATAGTTATAGCAAACATTGTTATTTTTTTATCACGAAATGTGTGATAGTTAAAAATTATCATAATTGAATGATTTTTTTGGTAAAATAATAATTATTTCAGAAAAAAACGATTTTCTTAAAAAATGTAGTTTAAATATTCAGCACATGCATATTTTTAGCATACGACGAAAAGTTTACTTTAATGGTTAGATAACAAAATTTTTCAGAAGTATGGCAGTATCTGAAAGATATGGAGTAGTTGAAGAAGCGAAAGGTGTTCAACTTTATGTACTTTGAAGATATTTTTTCTATATATTTGTAGAAAATTCTTCGTAATATAACGAAGTGCAAAGTGTTATAAAATGTAATGAAGACGCTAGTGAAAAATGATGATGTTGATAATGAGGTTATTATACAAATCTACAGAAGAGGAAAGTATTAGTAGCATTTCAGATATTACGGAAGATATCACAGTTCCTGGAAAATGTTTCAATCTTTGCAAAACAGTGAAAAGTTTCAGATTTTCTTTCATTTTTGATAAACCTTTACATAGCAAAATTATAGACTTTTTTACAGCGTAGGATATCTGTTAAATTTAATAAGATGGATAAATAATTAATGGTATTCCCTTTTTTTCTTTTGTAACTTAACTGCTGTTCTTCGTTAAAAAGGGACACGATTGTATTTTCACAATCATGTCTACCATTTCTTCTGAAATGAACAGCATTTGTATAGATATTTTTGTTTGAGTAATTCCGTTGGCATTTCTGGCCAAACACTTTCTAAATCACTGTAAACTAAATTGGTTAATTTGAGTGTTTGCACTGTAGTTGTTAATTGGAATCAGCACTTTATTGGTAATCGAAATCAGCACTTTATTGGTTAATTTATTATTTCCTAATTCCCTTTGTTGGTTAATTTATTATTTGCTAAATGCACTTTCTTGTTTAATTTATTAGTTAATTGTCTTGGCACTTTATTTCATAAATAAATTAAGCTTTGGTCAGTTAATTTATTATTACATTTTATTTCAGAAATTTCGGATTGGAAAGAAATACTTCTTCAGTGATTGAACTCGCCCTTTTTTCAGAATCAAATCTAAAATTAATTCTCACAAATGAATTCGAAAAGCTGTTCCATTCGATATCTCGACAGTTGCGCCATTTCTTTGAATGATCTCCCTCCCGAAACTTGTTTCTGTTTTCTTTTCTTAAAGAAAATCTCTGGATGGACTTATGCAGGGGACCGAAAACAGAATTGCCTCATGCAATGGATAGCGGAGAATCGAAGTTGTTTCTTTCCAAAATAGGGTAATATCCAGAATCCGAGACGGGATTGTCAGGAGGGAGAGAAGTGCCGTCTTCCTCTTCATTGCCATCGAAGCGCCAGAAATTCCACTCAGAATGGAAATAGCCCCCCTCTCCCCCCTGGAATCAGAGTCCTGTTGCAGCAAGATATCCGAAATCCCCACCGGGAAATAACGACGGGCGAAACAAAAATACGAGGAGCAGGGGCCAAAAGAAGCGACAAGCGCTTAACGATGCTTCTTTGTACTCTCGGTCTTTTCAGAAATGCTCGGGATTTCCTGTAAGTTTATTTCAGAACCGTATCAACGGAAAATTTCTCGTGAAAATGGAAAAAAGCAATTTCAATAAACGGATTCAGATATCAGAGGGTTTTGTTAGGTCCCTTTTACTTTTCTTAATGGAGGATTGAAAGGGAAAAAAACATCTACTTTCTTGTCACACTTCGAGTCTTTTTTTAGCGTATTGATATAAGCTGGTTTCGAGAGTTTTGAAATGGAATTTTGATGTTATTGAATGTGTGTGTGAGAAAGAGATTACTTTCTTGGCTTCATATTTTTATGTGTGTGTTTTTTAGTTTTTGATTTTAAAGTAAGAATTAAAACTTTCCAAGTAGCAAAATAAAAAGTGTAAACTAAATTGGTGAAGAAAATAATTTATCTGAACTGTTATAATTTCTATTAATATATGGTAATTATGAAATCGAAACATGCTTCTTGTTGTATTGAAGCACCTGAAATGGAAATAATGTAGAATTCTCAAAGAGTTTGAAAATTGGGGATTTAAGACCTACATTATTATAAACTCCAATTTTTTACTTTCTCGTATATATAAGATAGTAAAAATATAGCAATATTAAAAAAATGTGAATTTGAGATTTTGTCGAATCTCCACGCTGCAGATCTCCCTGAGTACGAAAAACACATTTTTGGAAAATGTGCGTGTGTCTGTGACAAAGATAACTCAAAAATACTTTCAATTAGATGATTGAAATTTGGTATACGGTCATTATACCAAATTTGCAGATTTCTATTAAATTTTGAACAAAATTGGTTCAGAGGAATCCGTATGTAAGATTTTTAAATATAAGATACCACAATAATTACAAAATGAAGAGAACTACATAAGTAAAATTCAGTACACAGATTTAATATCTATAGTGTTGACACCTATCAATTTTTGTGCCAAATCCAACTACGGTTTGCTGTCTGTCGGTCTGTAATTTCAGAGAAAAGTAAACGCGGTAATTCAGAAACGCAGTAACTTAAATATATCAAGTTTTGTATGGGACTTTATGATTACAAGTTCAATTTTGTGACATATATTTGTTTTAATCGACAGGGAAATACTTATTAAAAACACAAATTCGATTTTCTGGCACTATTAACGCATGCCAGGGATTAATTGCCAAATAACTAGCGAAGCACAAAGAGATAGATTATGTGAAAATGTTATTTTAAGTCAAAGCTTAATATTTCGGAACTGCTGTACGCTATCGCCATGTAGGGAGTATTCTGGCATGACAAGTTTATTAGACAGTAATACAAGTAAGTTTCTGGCAGAAAATTCCCGCTGGCTTTTTTTAAATTACATATTTAAAAGAGAGGATTTGATTAATATACAGTATCGATTGTAAGTTTATGTTCCCTTAGGTTTCTCCTGTTAAGCCATAGGAGGAATTTGTAAATCCAGGTGTTTTTTTTTTCTTTTTTTAGGAAAGCGTAGTTGTAAAATTATTTTAATGGGTAATGCTCTAAAAGCTAAAAAAATTATTAGAATTATACGCATATTTATCAAAAATTTTAGATATTCCAGACGGCCAAACTTAAAAAAATGGTTCCAATTAAAAACATTTCGTTTTTTATTTCTTTTAAATTATTAAAAGGTTGAAAATTACCTAATATTTAAAAAAAAGACTAGGGATTCTATAACAGCTTGAAATTGACAAACCACAGTTGTTTGCACAATCCACTCCCAGAAAAAAATTTATAGAAACTATACAAATTATCTATTGCCAATTTAACAGCATTTCAAGGTTCAAAGAGCAGGTATTTCTGCTGCTATTCAGCAAAAATAGAGGAATGTAATTCAAATTTTTTTTAATGTTTTCCAACGATTGGTAAGTTATTTTGATTTAACTTTTGATTGATTGATTGTCTTTTGAAAATCAGTGTACATTTTCATTTTACAAATAACTGACTTATTATAAATAGCAAGTACACAGCAAGATTGTAGATTCGGAGCATAAGTAATATACCAATCGCATTTATGACTTTCAGCAAGTTATAAAGCATCGGCGGTACTGTTATTCTAGAATAATATCCGCAAATAAGATAGCATCAGACAGTTACAGGCTATTTATTTCAAAGTAAATTCTATCTCGTCAAATCTTGATTTTGAAACTATTTTCTGTAATCAAAATAACATATCAGTCGTTGGAGAGTGCATTAAAAAAATTTGAGATGGGTTCCATAATTTTTGAAATGAGCTGAAATACCTGCTCTTTAATTATGGCCAGCATTTTTGAGCCTTGAAATGCTGTTAACCCTTTAAAGGGCATTTTTTTTCTAGTCATATATTATTAAAATATTTTTAGGCTTGAAATTAGAATAAGAAAAGGGATTCATTTAGCTTATTAGATAAATTTAATTTGATTAATTAACTAATTTGGTTAATTAATAATTAAGTAACAAATCAAGACACGTCATTTTGTCTGAGATAAAGAACACAAGCATCTAAGTTTCAGACTTACTTAAAAAAATAGCCAGAACTTATGCCAACCTACATAATTTCATACAAAGATTGATAAATTTGGTGGGAAGCATACTTCCCACGACCCTAAAAAGGGTTAAATCGCCAATAGATAATTTATATAGTTTCTAATGCCAGATTAATCATTCTGTATTCTACTCTCAATGCCATTTTTCTAATAAATATTCTTTCTGTGAAATTTCAGGAAAGGGAATTTATACTTTTGCAACTTAGTTTAGCGGAGTAGGATTTGGAGATTCAAAAGAGATAAGAAAATATAAGTTTAATGCCCGAACAGAATTTTATTCTGTTTTATCCATTGATTTATTTCTATTTTACGTAATATCTTAGTGAAATTCAAAAGTTAAAAGAGTACTTTGGAAAATAGAAGAAAAACTGATTCAACTCTACTGTTTTAGACACATTGTAGGAGCCTAAATTATGGAGGTTTTATACTTTTTCTTAATCTGTGAATTCAAAAAAGGAAAAAGAAAAGAAAGAAAGAGGATTCTATCTAAAGGATTCGCATAGTTTGTCTCTTCCCTTTCGTACTGTAATAAAACATGTTTTCTATAGTTCTATAACAGAAAACAATGAAAGAAAAGAGAATTAAAGGAGCATTATGGAATTTGTCATTCATAGGACAAAAAGTTCTTTAGTTATTCAGAAAAGAATTACATCAGCTTTACACTTAATAAAAATTTTAAAGCAAATTGTTACCTAAAGGTGTAAAATTACAGAACTCTATCTTATGTAGCTATTCTCTTCAAGATGTCATGCTTTGGAGAGGTGGGATGCCGGTTTAGGTCTCGTACACATCATCTGATTGCGGTTGTTGCTTTAAAAGAGGGGCGTTAATATAACAAAATTCAAAATTTCATGAACTTTAAATTCATAAAATTGCTTTCGATGATACATAAGGTTTCTAGGAGGATCGACCCTAGATAAACTAATTTCGAAGATAAGTAATCTAAATTATCCAGTGATTTATTTCCTATTGCTTTGGTGTAACAATGCAGAAAAAAGATGCTCAAAGTTTTTGACAAAGATAGAATTTAGAAAAACTGATTCCGAAAATTGTTCAATGATTTAATTTATATTGTTTTGGGATATAAAGCAGAACAAATAAATTCGATCAACGTTTAAAATTTGCTTAGAAATTTGTTCAGAAAGATGGCAAGCTACTTGATTTAGTTCCAGATTTTTCCCATATTAATAAAACGTTTTCTAGTAAATGCGTCCAATATACTTGTGACTTAACCGGTGCATAATTTTATAATAATAATTAAGATGGATAAAACACGACTTAATGTAATTAAATAAATTTAATTTATTTAAACACAATGTCATGCAACTTAATATGTTTGATTAAGTTGTCTTAATATGTCGAATAGTCACCATTTTCTTTTCAACTTTTAAAGCTGAATATGTAAAAGCTTCGTGTAATCTCTTGTTATGATGCCGAATCTTGTCCACTTGGAAAAAGCTTCAAAGCAAATAAATAATTAGCATACAGCAACGAACTTACTGATTAACGGATTTTAATATATAGAGGGTTGTCTATTCTAACTGTGGTCCAATAGCTAATTTTTAAACTATAAGAGATGGGCATATACTCCCAATTGAACCAATGCTTTAAATGTTGTAAAGAATCATATTTTATATTATTTGCATCAAAAAACATTTCTGACATTAATAACAGTCTTAATTTTTATTCGGTTCCCCAATTCTGTTAGTCATATTTATTCTACTTTTGTTCCTCTTAAGATTCATAAAAGAAATTACACTCTTCTGTGGAACTAACTAATCGACTTTACGACTCTTGAAAAATTACTGTTTTAGACCATTTCAATAACTTTTTATCGCCATGTAAAAAAAATCCGCCGGTTGCGTTTGGTCCAGGTAGTGACTGATTAGCTAAAATTATGAGAATATAATTAACTATTTGGCCAAGTTTTTGCATAAAATTTTAGTGTGGAAAAATGTTTTAACCTCATATGAAGTTATATGAAGGTATAAGATAAGAAGGTATAAGAATTGGGGTGGGGTGCAGAATAAAAGTGTAGACTTCTTCATAAATAAGGTCATATCACTGACTATGCGACCATCAAGAAGGCACACAGATAAATAATATTGAATGATTGGACCGCCGCAACAGCGACACTGACAAGAACAGTGATTGTGTTCCTAAGGGCCATCACCGGCCACAGTATAACCCGTCCCTAAGGAAGTACGTCCTGTCATGGATGGAAGGAGCCAGAGTCCCACATTTCCGTGTGCAGAGTAGTGAGATCCATTTTGAGGTGCCCCCCGGGGAGATATAAATAAGCATAAAATAGAATTCCTTACATTATTTAAGGTATTTTTCTAATTTGGAGAATATCTTATATTTTGTAATTTAGAAACTAACTATTAAATTACAATTACACTAGCCGCCTTGTATATTTCATTTTTGCTATAAAACACACTTCAGTCTTAGAGAAAGGGAAGAGAGATAAAGGTGTAAAGATTGTGTTCAGTTCATTTATATATAATTCAGTTCATTTAATAAATTTCTTTCTCCATCTTATGTGAAACAAGCACCTAAAGGCGGATCTTAACGAGAAGCAATAGCAAAAGCTTTGACATTTTCTACTTCAAACTCAAAAGAAACTGAGACATTGGCACAGACGTTCTGAGTTCAGAAAAGCTATTTCCAAACGTAAGTAAATCGTCTCTTAAAATGACTGGCAATGATCCATGTAGTTCTAAACTATGTTGTGTGATGTCATAAAAGAAAAATTTCTTAATGGAAATGTTTTTAAGCATTAGCAGAATTAATTTTAAATTTTTAATAATGTCCTGCCAGTTCCATTACTACATTCTACTGATATAAAATAGTGTTCAGAATGTTCAGAATGATATGTCTTATTTAATACTTGATATGAAGTCGTACATTACATGTCATATTAACTCTGGTATTGATATCTGAAGCATAGATTAATCGAAATTGCGTTTTGAGCTTAAGAAAAGAATTTCAAAATAATTTTGCAGAAAAAAATATAACAGAGAAACCTGCAAGTAAAATATCGAAATAATCTCGATGAAAAGAGAAAAATAGTACTCATATGAAAGAAAATGCTACTTTGATAGTTAATTGCTATGCGATTTCAAGGCATATGCTTAAGAATCACAAGAAAAACAACTCTAACGGGCTCTAATAGTTACGGTTATAGTAACAAAATTTCAAAATTTTCAAATAGCAAGATCAACTTTAAAAGAATTGGAATCCGTTCTCCATAACAAAAAATAATAAATTATATTTGAATGGTATCTGTAACAGGGAAATCCCTTGCACTAAGCAAACTAAGAAGAAAAAAGAAAACAACTGTGGTGTGCCTCACAGAGACGTGAAATTTTAATACATTCTTTTTGCCATGGCATGTGCTTTGTTCTAGACATCGTATGCCGCAAGCAAAGTGTCATCATCGTTGAAGTAGGTCGGTCAAATGGTAAATTTGTTAAACACAATAATTTTTTTTCTTTTGTTTCTCTGCTGTTATTTGTTATTTTCTCTTTCCTTCTTAGTCTCTCAAGCATTGGCGACTTTCATATTATAGATATTCTTCCAATGCTATTAATTGTTTTTTTTGCTAAGGGGAGCACATTTCAATTAAAAAAATGGTGTTGCCATTTGAAAATTTTGAAATTTTATCATTTTAACCGAAATTGTTATATTTTAAGTGTTGTTTTTCATATGATTCTTCGGCTCATATCTCAAAATACCGTGAACAAAATTTTATTCCTTTCCTGTGAGCGGTGTGACAGCTAAGTCACATATATCGGAATATTTTTTTAAATAATCAACTGTAATCACATATATATATATATATATATATATATATAT
>JAPMOR010053881.1:455884-467907 GCA_026543865.1 Argiope aurantia
ATAAGCAAAATATTATTTTCTTACTTTTGCAAGATAGCAATAAACACGTTCTCTCTCTCATTTCTCTCTCTCTCTCTTTATATATATATAGGGAGAGAGATAGCGTATTTATTATTACCTTGCAGTAATAAGAAAACATCATTTTGTTTACTAATGAACATTCTATTTTTGAGAAAATCCTATTATATGAAAATCTAAACAAACAAACAAACAAAAAACGTTTTCCTTTATTTTAACTTTGATTTTTACCAAGCATTATTAACCATGATATCATTTGCAACGCACGATTTAAACAAAGAGTTAAGAAACAGAAATTTGATTTTTTTAACGATAATAATACAAAAAAATTCTTAATATTCTAATTTGAACAGATTAATTTTAAAGTAATTAAAAAGTTGAATACTTTCATTTCCATTTTATATATTTTTTAAAAAAAATTGAGTGCATTAAATCCCATTGTTGAATTTGTTTCTTTTTTCTTTTTCTACTTTTGTAAGTACATACTTGATTAAAAAAATGCTTTATTTGTCTTGAAGGCTTTGTTTTTATTTTTCCAGAAACTTCTAGAAAAGACTTCGCAGGAAGAGGGGAAAAAAAAACAATGACTCAAAACTCTTACAAGCGAGGTCTTCCCTCCAGTTCAACATATCATTTGTACAAGTTCTCTTCTACCAAACAGAAAACACTCTACTCAATCTTCTTTTTTCGACAAAGAAAGGAAAAACTCCGGCTGACTTTTTTAGCAATCGGCTTAAAAAATCCCCGAAGGCCTCTGGCTCCTGATCCCGACGACTTTCACTGTTTATTCGGAAGGCTGTTCATTTGCTTGTTTGCTTGAGGCTTGCTCGCTAGCACGGAAGGGAATTTAAAATCGATGGGAAATCGGTCAATAATTCAATTTGTCGTCGTTGAGACGGTTATTTGGAGTTTTACAAATACTCTCTCCGAATTGGCTTCTTCGATTGGAATTATTTTTATTGTGGAACAGATTTTATTTATTTATTACTTTCTTTTGCTGAGATGTAATCAAATGAAATGTTTTCTTTTTCGTTTAAATGCACAATAAAATCTCGTGCGTGTGGTATCTTTATTGATTGTGTCTTTTCATGGGTCTTAATGCTTCTTTTTTGTCGTTTCATCCAATGAAAAAAAATTGATTTTTCGATTTTTCTGCCATGAAATTTATTGCTGTTCCAGGAGGCAGTTCCTTTCCCTGGCAGGTGAATCAAGAATTTCTGTTATCTTTGCAAAAATGGCACTTAAATGTTGTTTTGCAACATTCTTGCAATGCATATAAAGTTTTCTTTACAATCTAGAAAGAAAATTATTATTGTTTGTTCTATCTAGATAATACACAAAAAATAGGAAATAAGGGTTCCAATTTTTGCATTATCGTATCGAAGTTTAGAGAAAGTATTGTAATCAACAAAAAAGTTGATCTACAGATTTTGAATCCTCTCCATGTTTCAGACCTCCCTGAGTCAGAAAAACGAATTTTTGGCATAAGTCCGTCTGCCTGTCTATGTACACGAACTGACAAAAACACTTTGAGCTAGACGCATAATATTTGGTGCATGGACATTAAGCTATATATGTAAATATCTATCAAATTTTGAGGGAAATCATTCTGGGGAGTTCAGCCTGTCTCACTGTTAAGGTACATGTGAATGCGATGACTTCAAAAATGTAAAGAGCTAGATAGATAATATTTGGTACACAGATTTAAAATCTGAAATACAGAGTCAAATTTATCAAGGGGTTACAAGGGGTAAATTTATCAAGGAGAGTTTGCTTTGTAAGATTTTTATTCTTTATCATAAGTAAGTAATACTAAATATAAAAAAACAAGTTTAGGTAAAAGAAAAAACTATGAGAAACCAAAAAAGAAGATGTGATCAAAATTAAATAAAAAAAATTAAAACTTTTCATATGCTCTCCATACAATTCTCTATGAAAGGCAACATGCTTTTTTTTCAAATATATTGTTCAAATAATTGCAAAAATTTAGTTTAGAACAAATCTGAATATAAAAATTGATTAGTAAAAATTTGTAAATAAAATGCTGAATGAGAAACTTACATGCCACGAACACTTTTTGGATAAATGTAATAAATACTTTTTAGTTATATAATTATACACAATTCATTCAACACAATTTTATTGTTCATCAGTTAGTTAATGGAAATTTCATGCTTCATGATCTTAGTCATCTAGAGTTGACTGATTAATTCCTTTTAATATAAAAATTAATTTTAATGTTATCGCATGAAAAGTCAATTTAGAAAATAATTTCGTCTATTTCAAAATGAGAGGGGAAAGGAAAAATGAAACTTGGAAGCATGAAGTTGGAACGTATAGCAACAATGGCTATTATCTCTGTTTTTGGATGCAGGAACCCAGTAAATTCGTCAGTATACACACACAATAAAAAAGTCACAACAAAACGGAAGTTTCAGTTGATTTACAGTTCAATCCAAGTAAGTGAAAGGAGAAAAAAAAAGCTCTCTCACATTCTCGTTTCAAAGATTAAGATCTTAATAAAATATATTCAAAAGAATTAAAGCACACGCTTCTCACAAAAGTTCCAAATTTCTCTAAAACGAATGATTTTTTTACATCATTGCCGATAAATTTTTAATTGTTGTGAAAACTGCAATTAATTAAAAGAGCAGAAAATTTTGGTCCAAATGCAACCAATTTCACAATTTCAAATTAAAGATTGAATTTAATTTTATATCTTTTAAATGTGGCAATATTACAAAATGAAACATTTCCCGAAATGGAAAAGTTTACTTTTATAGACTGTTTATGACGAGATACATCTATTTTAAGACAGAAACTATAGGATTATTCCCTGCTTTGTTGAAACACTCTCATATTGCATTGTATTTTCAAATGAATGAGAGTTGCAATACAATTTTAAACACCCAATGCTTTAAAAATGATCACTGCTTTGAAACACTTCTAAACTCAAACTACGCCTGCGAGAGAGCAATGTGTTTCTTTTAGAATTATAGAAATCAAAAAGACGGCATTATACTATACACAAATAATGTTAAATGAACTATGATCTTGATTTAAACTCCGACTCGATCATAAATAAAATATTAAGCTTTGAAGCGAGTCTTTTGATCGGTTAAATAAGCCCTAACATACATTCTAACAAGCATGAAAAGATTTGCTTGAACAAAAGAAAGCTATTAGCGGCACCGGAGAAAGATCAACTGGAGATAAAATCTCAGACATCAGATTTCATGAAAGAACAGGATCCCAATCATAAAAGGATCTGATAAAACACGCATGAAACGTGCGAAGGGCATCGCTAAAGGAAGTTGCTTTCATTCTTCAACCGCTGTTAATTTATCTCCATACTTGTAAAACGAAGGGAAAGATAAAATATTCGTTGCAACACTTTTGCGTCCTTTATTAATAGATTATTTTCAGATAGGCGTTATGTTTTTAAAAAGAAAATAGTTGTAAATTTAAAATATCAAATGATTTTTTTTGAAAATTTGACTAGATTAAACATGAAATTTCGCATGAGCGATGCATGTCTTTTGATTTGGAAAATATTCAAAATGTTCGTTTAAAATTTATGTCTCCAGAGTAAGTTTTCATACACTTTCCAAATATCTTGTGATTGTTTATTTCAATTTGTTATCCTTTTTAAAAAAACAGAGATTTATCAAAGCATAAATATAACATAAAGATTAAACATCATTATTAATGTAAATAATGATGCATTAATAATACAAAATTGGTGATATACTCTAAATTATTTTACTAAATACAAAAACTAATAATATACTTAAAAATTCCTCTGTATAATCCATTTCTTTCAGAAATACGCATTGTAAAATAAGATTTGTGCTTCAAGAGTTGCTGTTTATTGATAAAACAACTCAATGTGGTCTATGATAGAAAGTTATGTCCATAATCTAAAGACCCATGATAAAAAAAATATCGGGAAGTCTTTATTTTTATAAAATCAATCTTGGAGCACCTATATTTCTTGAGGTACAGAAATCTAGCTTGAATTCCAATATACGCATACCAATAAATAAATATCTGACAATCCAGTTGAAAAAAAAACAATAATTAGTTGAACACTAATTGCTATTTATTGATGTTATCATACTTTGAGAAACTTACGCTTGTCTACAATTCTAAATTCTTCTCAAGTATTTCAGGTCAAGGCTGTCTATCGAAGTTTACCTTATCTGAAATTACCAGCACAATAACTGTCCATTGGCTCATTCCTATTTGCTTCAGATCTTTTTCAATACTATCTAGTTTCTAGTGGGTAGTCTTCTTCTTTGGTATTACCTTCCTACTTGGATTTACCTTACTTTGAAAAGATAATTTTCTTAGTTAGGAATGCATTATCATATCTAGATATATGATTCAACCACCTGATACGAGACGCTTTTACTATTTGACAATGTCGGGTAGGCCATATTTCTTTTAATAAATTTCTTAAGTATATACAATCATTTCACACATTATTTTAAATTACTGGACCCAAGGCCTTTCTTAAGATTTTTCTTTTAAAGATTAACAACATTAATCTTCTAGTTTGTCAAACATCAAACATTCTCTTCGATACAGGGCAACATAATCCAAAACGGTATAGTGAAAAATTCATTTGGCATAATCTATACTTGAATTTCATAATCTATTTAAAATTTGGAAATATTGTTTGGAATAAGATAAACAAGTTCATTATTGGTCATTCTCAAAATGTGCTGAAATAACCAACTCCCCGTTGTTTTGATTGCTGTCCTTTTAATCTTCAAAATGTTAATCAAGTTAGTTTGAAAAGATGAGAGCCAGCATTTTATACATGTGACCATCGGAACAACTAAATAATATGTGAATTTTGAATGAACTATTTTTAAGAAGATATATATGTTGCTTATTTCTTCTAATATCTTATACAAACTTTCTTTAGCCAAGATAGGATTGACAGTGTAGGACGATTTCTTTACAATAGCGAAAATTATTTTCATTCATCCAGGAAACTTCTCAAAGGAAACTTTCCGTAACTAATTTTAAAAGATTTTAACACTTATTCCGATTTCACCGAATATCTTCAACAACATTCCAGTGCTTACCCTTCATTTCTGAATATCTCAATCTGTAATAAGACACATCACATTATTCACGGTGACTTGATCTCCACATGGAAGTATCTAATAAGATAAGATAAATTAAGGCTGATCCATTGTAATCCAAATAATGGATTGGCACTCGCATCGAAATTTAGATTCGATTATATCCTTTCCACAATTGATCACTTCTCGGCGATTCCAGCGTATGTACCTCTCATCATTCGCCGGCTGAAGAGTCATCTATTTAATTTCGCCAACGCCAAGCGGGACTAACTCGTGCTAAACTAATAAACGTCGGATTTCTTCCTGCAAAATCTAGAGCAGTTGGCAGATATTAATCATCATTGGTTACCTGAAATCATATTTAAAGTATTACATCACGTTCCATTTAAGCATCATTCGTTTACTGTCAAAATGTTTCTCTCAAATGCTCATTTGTTCAGTGAAAGATACATTTCTTTTAGATATTATGTGAACTTTAATGTATCACATTTAACAGTTTTAACAAATGGATTTAATAATAGTAATATTAATATTCGTGATCTGAAAGCGAGCCAAAACAGATGCAGATAATTTAAAATGATCAACAAGGATTTATTGAAGCATTATTTTCTCAAAATTACTTTTATGTCTACCTACTTACTTATATTTTAATAAAAAATAAATTAGAAAACAACACCAATGAAATAGACTTTATTTATAAATCTGATAACACAATTAATACTCATTATCTCTAATAGTTATTATAATTTAAATATTTAGGTTAAGATACTGAAGTTTTTTTTAAGGACAGATTTCACTGAACTTTTTTTACTGTATATTATTAAAGTATAATTTTAATCTTTGTTTTATAGCTTTCTTTATTGTAAGAATCTATATTAATTTGTAATCTTTTTTTAGTATTGCACAGAAATTTCGTAACTTTTTTTGTTAATTTTTTTTGTATTACGATTTATTCAAATTCCTCTAAGGACAACCACGAGTATGCGAATGAGAAGTCAGCAAAACCCTTTTCTTTTTAGCAATTTTTAGCAATGGTGTTAGGTTAAATTATCTACAATCTAATGACAATATATTCTCCTTATGGAGAGGTTTTTATCATGGTCGGCGATGGTCCTTAGAATCTCAGTTTTCATGTTGATATCGTAATAATCGTAATAATTCGTTGATATCGTATCATTCAAATAATGCTACATGTTAATTCAAGGTAAGGATGTTTAATAGTTGTTACAATTCTAAATAGAAATTCAATTATTAATGCAAAAAAAATTTAGCGCCGATTATTTATTTGAAATATTGCGTATATTTTTACTAGTTATATGAATATTCATTTTTAAGGACTTAGAAAAAATGTACTGTTTCGATTATTAATAAAGGAAAGTATATTTCGTGTTCTACAGGTCAGACCATTTGTCTTTGAGCTACCAAATTTAGTACATATATACTTTGGATGATGTAATTTAAAGCTATTTTTTGAAATTTCCCTAAGAATTTTGATACATTAAAATTTAATCGAGATTTAGATATTTCCACACAATATTTCACTAAAAGAATTTACTACATAAAAATGATTATTCATACCGTTTTTAGATTTCAAAAATCATATTCTTAATGATACTAATTACAGCGCAATTTTTTTCTACTTTTTAAAGAAGTTTAATATTTTTATGCATAATTTTTAGCAACAGTGTTTCATTATTGCAATGAAATTCAAACCATTCTGACTACTTTGTCCAATATTTAATGGGATGACTTTCGTTCATTTTTGAACACCAAAGAAGAAACATTTTGTTTATTATTTGAGGAATTTGCTTGCTGAATCAGAAAGTGGAACTGCATGACTGAAAAAAATCACTGCGCAAATAGAAAATAGATTACAAACACACTTATAATTTTAACGGCACTACGATGCCGAAAATCTTGATTTCATAAGATGAGACCATGTGCACAATAAACAAAACAGGTGTAAGATTATTAAACAACACGAATATGTGTCTATTATAATGTGAAGCGTAAAAATATTTTGTTGAAAGAACCATGAACAAGATGTGGATAAAAGATTTAATTAAAATTTATTATTACAAAATTTTCCTGCCAGTCAACTAACTGGTCGTCAAAAGAGGCAAGTTTTAAATAAAACTTGTTCATACGAAGAGCTTTTATAATTTCATGTGAAATTATGACACGATTATTTCATATAAAAGAATTCTTTTAATTTCTTTTTTATTCCCTTCTTATTATCCATAACTCTCTAATGTGGATATTTTCTAATCAATAGATAGCTAATAGCTTCTAATCGAGCAGAACTTCAGTAAAATGATACAAGCATACAGTGGCTTGTTTTCAACGAAACTTAGATCAATAAAATGATAATACAAAACAGGAAGTGGCGCATAAACGGGGATGAAGTTCGTATTTTTACTTTTTCTATCCTAATGGCCATATAATATGTCCCGGAAATCAGAATTAATTCCTCGTTTGTTTAATAAATCTTACTTTTAAGTGGGTTATCATAGAAAAAATATATTTATATAAGATTTAAAATTTTGATCATGTAAAGGTTGGATCAAAAGTATTAAAGGATATAAGCGAACACAATTCTATTGAAATAAAATTTGGATCAAACAAATGGTGGGATTTTATAAAATCTGGAATATATCCCTATGCATGATTTAGATATCTTCTCTTTCCAACCTTTTCCCCCCTTAATGTTCTATTTATAGAAGATACATATATTTTAGAAGATAGAGATTAAAATATTCCATTCATCTTATAAAAGAAGGTTCCACAGGAATATATTAAATGTTTCATGGCTTGAAATTGGTTGCTCAGTAGTACTATCGGCTAATTTTGTATAAAACTAGTGATGGTCTAAATTAATATAATAGTGCTTATAAACCGGTGTATTATCTGTAAATAGCGTAGAATAACGCACATGGTGGAAAGATTGTACAAAACCTAAAAAAAGAAGATAATTCTGCTTAAAGCTACCCAATTTAGCATGTAGTTACTTCTTCCGTACTAAGTATTACAAAAAGAGAATTAAAAAGAATTTAATAAGATTTTTAATTAAAAATTACTTAATATTTTAACATTTTTCCTCTATAAACCCTGAGCATATTATTTCACAAAGACAATTTTTACGCTCTTTTAAAAACTAATCTTTCAATAAAATTAATCTTTTAATCAATTTTTTTCTAAAATTTTAAAAATATTTTTAACGTATTTTTACAGCTATACTTTTCACAGTTTAGAAACTAATTTTTTTCCACATGCATTTTCATATGATATTAATTTCTTTTTATATCCACCTTATTGCTGAAATATAATTAAAAGTAAATTTTGAAAATAAAATATATTTAAATCAGGCTTTAAACATTATTAAGCTATGATATTATTCGTGCTTCAAAAATTGAATCACTTACAAATTTCATTATTTCTGATATGGATTTTCTTTTTAATCTGTTGTAATTAAGGAAACAAAATATTTAACTTTCAAGATTCATTCAACATAAGATCTTGAAAATTACTAATTTTAAAAAATGCAAAGTCTCTCTAAAATTAGGACATACAATTTTCATAACATTAGTTTTCTTTGCTCAAGAGTAATTTTGCCACTACAAGACAATATTATTAATTTGTAATATTGATTCTACGTGCTGAATGTCTTCTAGTTAGTCTCCAAACTTGCCGATCATTTCTATGATTTTCCCAGAAAAAAAAAGGAAGCGTCTGGATATTCGAGAATCTTAGTAACAACTCCATTAAGACCTGAGTTCTTCATTTGTACAATAACATTTGATATCCTGTCATGGGGCATATAAAAAATAGAGGCGCACAGACAAGAGTTGAGTTGAGTTTAGACGAGCAATTCAGCGAAGTTTCTGTTTGGAATGATAGTCCACTGCGAATTCTCTGAGCATTTTGTGCTATTATAGTTATTTAATGTTATTAGATGTTTTAATGCTAAGTTTACTGCACATTCTAATCTCGTGTACACTTCGTTTGTGCTTCTGTTGAATACTGCGTCTTTATCCCTTACTGAACCTGTTGAACAACTCACCTGCCAGAAGAAGTTTTGAGTTTTTGCATAACAATGTAGATATTAGTTTGTATATAACTTATGATAATATATTTGATCTGTACGTATGACATAACTTTTCCGTGCTTAATCTTCATACTTTAAGTTTTCTTTTAAAATTAAAGGTGATTGCATTAAACACCTACCATATAATGATGTTCAATGATGTCATTTTTACTTTGGAAATATTGGTAAGTGATAATTTTGTGAGTTATCAACACAAATAGCTATTCATCTCAATAATAGTTGAGCATACAATTCTCCACTTTAGAATATGATCGAGGGAACATCAAAATATCCACAATTTTAAGAAAAGAAGCAATAATAAAATAACATAAAAGTGTCGGAAGAAATTTCATTGCCTGTTAAACGTTAAGTTAGAAAATAATTATATACCTCCCTCTTTTTGAATTAATTCAGGCGCTGTTATGATACGAATTAAAAGAGTGCTCTGTAATCAATCGATCGCAATTCGTGTAATTCTAGCTTTAAGTTTCACGACAGCGCTTACATATTTGATTAGCTTTTGTCACGAAAGGCTCTGCGAACTTTTCACAAAGTTTATTAATTGTGATGAACGAGGTTTGAAAGATTTCACTAAAGCACGCGAAAATTTGATTGGGAAAATATTTTGTCTTATTTATGAAGCCAAAAAGAAAAAGAAAAAAATAGAAAAGGGGCAGCAGTAGCTTTAAAAATCATACATGAAAATTTAGCATATTAAATTAAAATCACAATTCCCTACTTTGTTGTCAAACTAATAATTAAATAATTAATGATACGGAATTATAAAATAAAAAAACCTATATGAGAATAATGTTTAAATGTAAGTAGAATGTTTCAGCTTATTTTAAATTTTAGTCTTTATACTACTAATTAAATTACCACAACTTTTTAATTTCATTTTTTGTTCAGTTGGCACAGTTTTTATGCTGAATAAATCAAAGAAAGATAAAGAAATATTTTGAATTAACTAGCATAATTTCATTAATTCAAGGATTAACTTTTCAACTCATTGCCAGAAAGTTGATTTTTCTGAGTTGCAGAATGCAATCTTCGCATTTTTCTAATTAAAAAAAAAAGAAAGAAAAAAAAACGTTTTACAAAAAAAAAAAATGCAATTAAATCTGCATTTTAAGAATAGTCGATATATAAACGATTAGATGTCATTCCAAATATCTCTTATAAAATATTATTCACTATTTTTTTTTCTTTGATGCAAGTTTTAAATTTACGATTTAGTTTTTCTGCAAGTTGCAACGAAGACTATATTTTTGGTTTGATATGCAAATGAAAAAGTTTGCAGATTAAGAATATGTGAATTTTTATAAGGATAAAGAAAAATAGTTTTCCTAATTTCATTTGGAAAATTTTTCTCTAAATACATTTCCTTAATTAAGGAAATTATTTTTAAAGAATTAATTTTTTAAGAAATTTTTAAGGAAAATGAAGTTTTTAAATCAAATGATTATCAACCTCTAATCGAACGGACTCAGTAACTGGGAACTAATGATCATTTGGAATAATAGATGGAAACCGTATCTAAATAGCTGCAGATTGGCATGTAAAAATAAGTTACTTAAAATTCAAATTAACTATCGAAAGACTAAAACAACAGTCGTTTTACTTCCTTAAAATTCTAAAAATCATCTCAATATTAATTATAGAGTTACTTTTTCTACGTATACCCAAAAATTTATTTGTATGAAAATACAATACATCCCAACTCATTTCAATGAATAAATTTAAACGCCATTTTACTTAAATTTGCATGTAATATATTAATCTATCAAAATTCTAATGTAACATTTTGAAAATTTTCCGTCTTTAAGGAGAGAAAAAAACTGAGTTCCTAGCTCCAACCTGGTATCATGATTTATACTTTATGAAATCCAGACTGATATCTTCAAAGTATTCAAATCTTTAAAAATTTTTAATGTTTTTATCACTCAAAAATATTGCAATATACATATTTAATAGAATGAAATAGAATAGGATGCAGTAGAATGAAATTAGCATATAAATTTCATCAGGATAATTCCTGCTTCAACATCAAAACATGCATTTTCTTTTTAATATAAAGAAAATCAAAAGTGATTACTCAACACCGCCCTAAATCATTCTGAAAATATAAACAAAAGGAATACAATGATCACATAGACGAAACTATAATTGAGTCCTAAAGGCCATCACCGGTATTGATACAACTCCTTCCAATGTATGCACGTTCCGTCTTCCGAAAGCGGTAGCCGACCCTACATCGTCTGTATATTCATCAGGGTAATAAGTATCAGCCCTCACACTGGTAGCTTCTTATCCTCATATCTGAATGCCCTCCTGTGGAAAAAATTCAACGGATAAAACGGTTGGTATTCAGCTCACGAATTCTATAGTAGATGATGATGATTTGACTTTTAAACTTGGAATAAAACAAGTTTTATTTGTAAATAATTTTTTGAGATTTTAATAAATAGCATATGATTATGCAATAAGAACTTCTCTTTAACATTGCTAATAGAATAATTCTCTACAAGTGTGTCTATTTTAACTCAACATTACACGAGAACATCTATTACTGCTGTAAGGATTATGCAAAAAAAAAAAAAAAATGATATAAATATTGATTTTGAAAACCAATTTTTTTAAAAATTAAATTAGCTAGTTAAAATATTATTTATTGCAAGAGAAAAATTAAAAGGTTTATCAATTAAATGCTAAACTATACAAAATTAATATTTTTTTAAAAATCAAAAAAATATAAAAAGTACAAATGCATATCTTTGTACATAGAAATTTACTCTACAATATCGTCCTTATTATGCGCAAAAAGC
>JAPMOR010053881.1:477676-569861 GCA_026543865.1 Argiope aurantia
GCTAGTCCCATTCAGATGACGGTAAAACTTTCTTTCCAATGATGGAAAAAACTATGCTGGGATGCCGAATTGCAGGTTTGTAACAATATTCTTTTTCTATATATGTCAATCAAAACGGGAGTACTTCTCTTGAGGTTATGAACGAGTTTATTCATATTTTGAAAACAAATTTTTACTGCAGTGTCACGTGACAACAAATGGCTCTTTATTCATTATCAATAAATGATCATTATTATTTATGCGATTTATTATTAAGTTTAATTTTTATCTGATTTTATTAAGCTTAGACTACTTTATATCCTTAAGATTAATGAATAATATTTCAAAAATATCATGTTAGACTACTTATTACTCCTTTCCGTAAAAAACAATTGAAAAGAAATCGTTTTCCTGCTCTTAATCATGAAAGCTGCATAATATACATATATATAGCCTATATTGCATAAATTAAATTCCGATAAATGCAGATTTAAAGTCCTAGAAATAAAGAATTAAAAACATCTCAATTAATTTGAGTCTTATTAAAAGGATTTATGTGAACAAAATTTCAAGGAAAATTTAACTTTGTGTTATAGAGGTCTGAGTTAATAAAATAACTATCTATATTTTCCTTTAAAAGTGCGCATGCAGAAATAATGCATCAAATGATAAAATTTGTTGTAGAAGTTGTTCTTGATAGAATCATTAATATTAATGTTGTTCATATGAATTTCATTAGGGCTCCTGATATTTCCCTAAAGAGATTATTTCTGAGAATTCTTATATTCCAGTCATTAGTGTTTTATTTACTTGACTTGTTGAAGTACCTGCCCTTGATAAGAAGGCAAAGTACGGCAAATTGAATAAGTAAATAATTTTTAAGTTTAAGAATTTACAACTAAAATGTGTTCTAGCAATTTTAAATTGATGCAAAATATATGAATACGAATAATCTTTCATACAATAATATGATAAAATTATTGATGTTGATTTTTGAGAATGAGGAAACCATGGAATGGACCTGCTATAATTAATAGAAACTAACTGATTGTATGCAAACCTCAAAAGTTCACACAACAATTGAATTAAGAAATAAACATTCTGCAATTCAATTATTTTGAGAACGTATTGTAATATGTGACGGATAAAAGACATTACTGCATATAATTCATTTTTTACATAATTCTATATTGTGATTCATGATTATTGAACATCCTGTATAATTAAAGACATCTATTGTATTTCTAGAAAATTCTTATATAATTTAAAGTGTTCATTTCCTTTTGTTAAATATATATTTTATTCTTTTGTTTTGAGTAAACATTATTAAAGATAACTTCAAAACGCACCGCTAATATACCTATAACATGATCCCTCTATTATGAAGTTTCATTGTATGACATGAAAAACAAAAAATTCACAAATGAAGTTCCCAGAAAATGAAATTAAAAATGGAATGTTTGCACTTACTTAAAAGAACCGGCAAGAATAAATGTTTGCTTAGTTCTGTATCCTCCCCCCCCCCCCCCCCCCATAAAAAAATCAAAGAACAAGAGAGCTTTTACGATGAAGAATTAGTAAAACGAGTAGAAAAAGCATGTTTTTCCTTTTAGAGAAAAAAGAAAAAAAATACCTCAATATTCGGAAGATGTAGAACATGATTATAGTTTCTTTCAAATCAATTTTTGATTATTTTGCTTTAAACTGGTATACGCATGTCAGTTGCGATATATTTATTAGGATGATAAATGAGCTACAATGCATTTCTTTAGTTTATTGGATATAATAAACATATTTTAATTCAAAAAATATAACGATTTTTTAGGAACGAAAGATAGGAAGTTGGTAGTTGTATCTAATAATACTCTACATATCATAATATAAGCGGAACGGTTATGGAATAAACAACTTGCAAATTAAATAATAAAATTATTTATATCAAATTATGCTGATTTTACTTTGAACTCGTAAATATACCTAAAAAATATGACGGTTTTACTGGACTATAAAATAAACAAGAAAACGTCGCATTCGTTTAAAGAACTTTCATTATTATAGCTATCTAATTTCACAAAACAGTGGTGATTTCTAATGCAAAATACGAATACAAGACAAGAATATTTATATGCTTCTTCTTAGAACATAAATTTAATTAAACATTTTGACTTTTGTTTGTTGGATTAAAAGAAAATAAAGTGAAATAATTTTAGTAAAAAGACTTTTAACAGCTCATTCTTATAAAAATACGAAAAATATATTTTAACTGTTTTATAATTTTTAGATTTAATATATAATTTATACTATAAATCTATAGATTAATCTGGCAATCAATATTTTTCGGAGATCACTATCAGATGGCACTACTAAAGTGGAATTGAAATTTAATTATTTTAATCGAATAATTGATCATTAAAATCTGAAGACAAAGCTTTTAGATAAAATGTTGTTTCAAAATATTAATATTTTATCAGTACGAAAAACAATCGTATGAAATTTTTGTCTATTCATTGATTTAAAAAAAAATTATACTTTGTCTTTCAGAGACTGAGTACCTCTTTTTTAATATCAAAATTTCACAATAAGTGAGAGAAATGGAAAAATTTTAATGCTGTATTGAGTTCCATGTATATGCCATTTCAAATTATCAGCTATTAGATACTTAGTTTGCCTTTTCTTAGCAGTTTCATAATTTCTTTTATAAAATAATCTTCAATAGTTTGCGGAATTTAATGTTATCAGCTCGCCAAAAATCTCCAATAAGGTTTTATCTGGGTTTTTTCTTTTTCTCTTAAAGATGATCAGTTGCAGCTGTTAAGGAAAAATTATATTTCAGAGATTTTGAAAAAACGTAATGCATTTGAATATTTCATAGGTTTGTATACTATCTTACTTAACTTTTCTTTTTCTATCATTCGCAAATGAATTAGATTTTATCAACCATCTAGTAAGCGAGAATTATTAACTTGGAATGCGGTTAAGTACTCTTAATTTTTTTATTGAAAATAATCTTTTCATCTATGGTTTTACTCTTTAAATACTAACATCTGGAATTAATTTCTTTCTTTATTCTTTTTATTTATTTATTTTTACTCTTTTTAGTCATCTACGACAAAACTAAATATAGAGCTTTGGAAGTTTAAATCTCATTTGGTTTTCAAAGGATTAAAAACAAAGCAATCAGTAGCTATTTTCTTATAAAATCAATTTCACAGATTCTTTCTCCTCCAGCACCTATGATGGCCAGCTGGTTCCGATAATATTAATTGTTTATTTTCAAGTTAATTTCTTTCGCATAGCTTCCCATTAATGATTCCCTCAAAAGAGTATTCGAAATATTAAAAATAAAAAAGCAAAGAGACTTTAGTTGGTTTATTGTGTTGAGTTTTCTTAATGGATTTGAGTCCCATGACATCATGCTATTGTTAGAAACCTTAAGTGCTTGAATAAACCTTTTCAAAAAGCACATTGTTTCTTGTAGCAACGTATACCCACTTTTTGATTGTTCTTGTAAACTGCACTGATAATTAGTAAAATTATTCTACCATAGCTTTGAAAAATGGAAGAAACGATCGAATTTCATAGAAACAATTCAATTTATGGGTGAAAATATTATATATGTTAAATAAATAAATCACAAAAATATAAATGTTATATATTTATAAATACAATCATGATAAAAAATATATATAATATTAAAATATTATTATATTGGGGCTTTGTCCCAGCTTGCTTTTGCTCGCCAACTCCGATGCGTCCGAGACTGTACGCGATGCTCAATAGTTCCACTTGGCACGTTTTTAAACTCCACTGGCTATCCGTTTAATACTAGAAGCGTAATCTTTCCATGATGAGAACACACGTTTCCGATTGGCCTATTTCCGATTCAAAACTCAAAGCCGTACAATGAGAACTTTATTTGCATATATTTTCAATATCTAGATATTGAATCTATTATTCACATTTCACCTCCAACTTAGCAGCTTCATGATCAGATTTTCTTTTCAAATTGCGAGAACCTCCTTCGGTCTTTCTTCGCATTTTTTAAATGTTATATATTTAAAACGCCTCATTATTGTTTAAAGGAACAATGTAGGATTAACACGCGTATTTCTTTGATATTCCGACGATTGCTAATCGAGAGACGGAAAATCGACTTGAATATAAAAACTGAAGGATATAAAGACAAAGGTTGTTATCTCATAGGAGCGAAAAAGTTACAGTTAATGGACATCAAAATATTTGAGGGCTTGAATAAAGATGCTTGTGTGATATTTGCTTGCGAGAGCTTGAAACAACAGAAATACAAAAGAATGTTCGGCTGCCCGATATTAAGATTTTTCCAGAGAGTATATCTGTAAATTGTATATTTTGAACATTTTAACAAGATGAGGGAAATGTCGTTGTCTTCGTTACAATTGATGCACAAGTGGTTGTCTGAGAGATTGAACTTGTGAAGAATACGTGGAGTAATTTCTTTTACTTGAAAAAGATAACAAAGCGAAAATCTATTGATTAGTGTTGCCACGAAGTAGAATTAACAAATAATATCACTTTAAACTCATTTGCTGTTAATTTAGCATTAATTAAGGCTTTACTTTTCCTTTTTTGTCACCATTTCACCGTCAAATGCAACATAAATACTTACTATGATGTAATAATTTGCATCAAATATATCAAACACTACTGGCAAACCAACCTCAAATGTCATGTGTCAGATAACTCGCTATCTACCAATAATAAAGGGAATAAAATACGATGTTTACATAAAAAAATTTATATAATAGGTAGATATGTAATATTTATAAAATAAGTATAAATATTATGTATTTTAAATTAATATTTATTTAAAAATATCAAAATTTAGGAAAAAATCGCATTTTATAAAAGTAGTATAATTAAAAGACAATTTTTAAAATCGTATGCAATAATATATTCGAGAGTTCATATCTTAATATGAAATAGGTGAATAACTCCAAAAATTATACTAATATTTAATTAATAACAGTTTAATTAAAATTTGGAAATTTGGAAGCCTCAAGTCATAGGTGGCACATCAAATCATCTAAAAGGTATAACCAATCCTATGCCATTTATGTATTCATTTGAACGGTAAGAACCAACCAAACAGGAATCTTTTCATTCATATCTCATATTGTTCATTACCATATTCAAGAAAAATATTCAAAATTTAATTAGTAACGTTAATGAAAGAATTCAACTTGATACAGAAAATAATCATTTGTTTTAATCAACGAAATTTAGAGCGATTGCAGGAGAATCCCTAAATTTGTGAAAGCTATATTTGCAAAACAAAAAGACTCCCAATTATATTAACCTATTATTTTAAATTTAACACATTAAAGTTATAAATACAATAAAGTCATGAGTGTTCAGTGTAATCTCAAAGATATACATCTATTTGGTATCTAAATTTATTTCAGACTCTGTGTAGCACGGAGTTACAGTATGGAATTTGTACACAGAACCGCCTTCTCAACGTTTTCCACATCATCAATTGGCAAATTTACCGTTCATGGTCATTTCATTAGCTTGATTTTCGCCAAGTGCAAACGAACACCTGCTGAATTAACTGTATGTATCCTCTTCCGATACAAGCGCCGTACGGGACCTTTTGTCATTTCAAAGACAATCTGTTTTACGACGTTGACGAAACAACTGCACTATGCTCCCACTACCGGAAGGGCAAATTTAGGATTTATCGCTACACACGCATTTAACAGTCTTAACCAATGCGTTTCTGACAAATTGTAAAGACAGTTTCCTGTTATTCTAATAACAACTTCCACAAAACCACGTAGCTCACTGATGGTCGCAATATGGGGCTTTCAGTGCGCAAGAGAATCATTTTGAAATTTTTTTTATATTTAAAGACTCCATATGAAGCTAACGTCAAATATTCGTAAAATCTTAATTAGGCTTACCAGGGTGTTAAACTGTTAGAGTATCCAGCTAGGTTCGGGGGGGGGGGGGATTTTTCAAAAAAATATTTTAGTGTTTATATGATTTTTTTATTAAGGATAAAATGATTGCAAAGACAAAATGATGAATGAAAGTGAAATTATTTAAATATATATATATAGCTTTTGAAGAAAAAGCATATTTTAATATAAATAGTAGCATCTATTTACAAAAACTAGGATTGCCCTAGAGAGAAAAAATTGTTACAGTTTTTCCTTTTTCTTTGTTACATTACATATACAACATATCTTAGAGTGTAGAAAACTATTATCTAAGAATTATGTTCAGAAATTAAATTTTTGTGTGCGATATATGAAATTATCTATAAAATTTTGGAATTTTTTCATCAATTAACCTTAACCAAAATCCATTAACTAACATCAATAACATTAATTAACTACTAACATTACACAATTATAAATCCACAACTAGAGCATTTAACATCAAATCCATAGCTCATTACATTCGACATAACATTAAATGTTCAAATTACAAATTCCATTAAGATATCTTGAATATGTTTTGAGATACGGCGATACTCATACAGTAGAATTATGACAGAACTTAGAAAATAGATTTAAAGTTCTTAAATGCCACTAAATAAGCATCGCTTACATGTCAATAGTTTGTTATAACTTGACTTCTAACTGACAAAGAAACAAAATAAAGATATCACAGGAAACAGAAACGTGCCTAATTTCGAAACTGGAAAAAAATAAAATTGCGAATTTTCATCCAAATGCATGTTTTCAGCCTTACCGTATACCTTAATACGAAAATCAATTAGCAAAAATTCCTTTTGTTATTTGATAAAACTGAAAAATATGAATGGAATAAGTCTCAAAAACAATTACGATTATAAATTAAAATTGTATAAATCGCTATATCGAAGCAAAAAGTGTAAGTTCTATCTTTCAGCTAATGTCAAAAGATATCAATTTTTAATCTTAATTGGAATATTGTCAAAAACTTGCGATTGAATTGCCTGATGAAACAAAGAAATCAGTTTGAATTTCATCATAATAATAAAATATTTTTTTTTTAGTTTGTCTATCAAACAATTTAAAAAAAACATTATTATAAAAAGAGAAAAAGTTACACGGAAAGAGTATTGGTATCGTTAAAAAGATAAAATCTTGAGATCGTGTAAACTAAATTTTTTAAGAAAATATTTTAGGAAGAGGTAATTGAGAAAAAAGTTTTCTTAATTTTTCTTTCTTAAGAAAGCTTTCTTAATTTTTATTAACTGATACTTTAATTAACTTTTGGACTTTGAACAGTTGACACCGATTTACTTTCTATCTGAAAATTTGTTCTAATATTATCCTCTTATCTTATGCGTTAAACTTCTCCAAGATTGGATGAAAATTGTCGATTCGTTAAAAAAAAATATACAAAAAATTATTTCTTTCGCCATCTGTCAGTATATATTAAAAGAATTATTTTTTTTATTCAAGAGAGTTAGATGGATCACAGTTGCGTTACACCAGTAACTCTGATTAGACGCTTTAGACCATAGAAATAATGATTAATTATTTGGATTCAGTACTTGTAGGTGACTACATCTAATGCTATCTCAGTAATAATTATTGAATTATATTAATGGTGATGCAGATTCAGACAGAAATGATAAATGCACAGTATCAAATGTTACTATAGTATATTGCAAATATAGAATGGCTATGTACCATCTATATGTGTAGGTATCATTTTATTTCATACTTTCATTAATTTTTTAAGTATTTATTTAAATTTATCATTTAATTAATATAGAACAGTTTTTTTTTAAATCTTTAGTCATATGCTTCATTATTTATTCACTCAATTAGCCATAATACATTAATTTTTATTAGAAGTAATAGCAGTTCTTATAATTGGGTCATTTCAGGTGATATATGAAATAGAATTAGATTATATTGTAGATATTGTTATACTAAATTCTGCTGTTATCGACTTTAAAAAGAAAATTCGACATGATAAACTCTTTAATTCATAAAACATTATTTCTTTGTCAAAAATTCTGTGGCAAGAGTTATTCTACAAATTCTGAATCTATTATACAACGAACGTTTGGCTGTGACTTTCAATAATCCAAAGTAAAGAAGTCAATAAAGTCAAGAGGTGCGAGGAAAAAGCATAAGCAGCCTAAAGATCACAAAATGTGGAGGTCTTCAACAGAAAAGTTATATAATTTAAATAATCATGACATCTGTAAATATGTAATATTTTTCTTAGTATTCAAAGAAATTTAACATCATTTTGGTCTTTAAATTTTTGATAAAAATAAAATAACAATCTTAAGGAATATTGAAATGTTACTATGTATTTATATATGAAATAAAACCGATTTGCTACTAAGGGACTGCTTTTAAAAATGAGGATTACAGACCATGAAATAAAAAATATTATGCGGTTGCAAATTATTGGGAATATTTTGTATGACAACATAAATGCATCTATAAATATATATCTTTAGATTATTTCATTGAAGAACCAATATTGAACATTTGAAAATATTATTAAAAATTCATTTTTGTTTTAAATTTTATTTTACAAAGTTATTTTTCTTTTTGGTATCTCAATATTTAAAATAAACTTTGCTAATTTTAATTTCTTTTATGGGTGAGGAAAGAGAAGGGGTGGGTTTTCACTTTTTGCAATTGCTGCCTTCTTATTTTTATCAAGCAATAGTTGAAATTTTTGTTTGATCCGAACAACATATTGATGTAAACAATAATTTTTCACTTAAAATGTTAGGCTATCTCAAATGTTAGACTTAAAATGTTAGACTAAAATTATGCTCGTGGAGATTGGAATAATAGAAATGTAAGAAAAAGGAAAAGGTTAGCGAAAAAAAAAGAAAGAAAAGAAAAAATTTACGGAATATAAAGAATTCCATTTAATTTTCAAAATGTTCAATAAACTATAATAATTTTACTATTAGAATATACTAAAATATATTAGGTAAAATATATATCATGCGATACTTTCATGCGATCCCAAGAGAATCATGTAAAAGTTTTTTTCCGATCATAAAATTTTATTTATACTTTAACTTAATGATATTAAATTATATTTTGCATGCTGCTAATTATCTAAATAGTATATCAGCATTCAAAGATGCTCTACATTTTGCAATATTACACGTATAATTAATATCTGAATGTTATGTTTATTTTAGAATGAAATTTAAAAGGGTAATAAGCCTGCAAACTGCAAATCTAAAAATTCCGTAATTCCTATTGTATAGTACTTAAATAAATATTTCAACCTTCTTATTGCCGCTAACTGTGCCAAAATTGTATATTGAAAATCCATTAGGTTGAAATTCATTAATAGTTATCTGTTCATATCGCCAATGGATATCAAGTCGTCATTTTCAAAATTGTGGTGACTAGGTGACTATTAAGGATATGATAAGTAATTGCAGATTATGAAGAGTCGAAAGCAAGATGTTTAAGCAGTAAAGTTTTAATTATTACTGCTTCATTGTATTGTTAAGTTTTGTTGACCCGTTTCTTTTTTATTGTGACGAATTGACATCCAGTGTTAATATGAAAATTATTGTGTTGTGTATTTGAAAAATAAAATTTTAGGTATGCGACATTATTTTAAGAGCAGCGACGTGAAAAAAGAGATATAAGAAATAGAAACACTATGAACCATTTTCATGCATGATTTTTTATCGTTACTGTGGAGTCTATGAAAACTTAAAAATAAAATTGAATATAGTATTGAAAGCTTATACTCAAAGAGATGAGAAAACATTTCTACAAACATAATTATATTATTGATATTTTATGTGAAAATAATCATTACATAACACTATGACGCTGCAGCTATTACATCTAAGGTTATTTAATCAGTGTCCCTTACTTCAAGCGGTTCAACATCAAAGTCTTTCTCGCAATCACAGCGATCAAATGACTTCATTATAATGCCCTTTCACTTCATTTTTTTAATTCAACAAGTCTACCTAAGGCTTCGAACCAATCATGTGGAACAGTGCGATGAAAAATAAAATGTCCAAATTCAAAACAAGAAAACCCGTGCTGTGTCTCTAACATCACGAAGACCTGCTTTCTTCAAATCCAAGACGAAAATAATTTGTTTCAACGATATTCCCAATCAGATAACTCCTCAAGTAAATTAATCTTCCCTCAAATTCTATAAAATCCTTTTTCCACCAAACAGAATTTCTTTATATTATTGTATTGGGTTCTTTATAGTTGTTATATGTATATATTTCGTGTTGAATGTAAAAATTAGTATTTTTTTCGATAAAATTTTCAATGAATTTCTATTCAACAGGCGAGTAAACCTAACGTTTCCGAAATTAGGGATATATACAATGGGGGAAAATATCATGACCATAAAAATAAGAACAAATCACACCTCCAGAAGGAGTTGTCACTTTTGGCCCTTGCCAATTTTCAAACTCTGTAATCGAATTTAACTTAAGACGTTTAGACAGATCGAATAGTAGGAATCTAAATTGCTTGATTAATTTTGCGTGTTACGTAACTAAACTTCATTGATTTGCTTTGATTTAAGTGTATGGGAATTCAAGAACTATGACGACATACGAAATTATATGATGGTAAAGACTAAACGAAACAGAAAACGTAGTATAGTCAATGAGTTAAATTGTGTGATGAGAAAATTACTTTTTGTAAACAAAAAATTTAAAAAAAAAAGTGAAAATAATGTTAAAAAGAAGAAGAAAATATTTACAAGATTTTTCATTTAGATCTCCAATCTTTTAACGTATAAGGCATTTCATCTTATCCTAAACTATCATGGTAAACTTGCCATGTAGCTTTGGATTTATGGATTGATCAATGCTAAATTCACTGTAAATGTGAGGAATAAATTATAAGGAAATGAATAGTTTGCTTAGGATTTTTTACCATTACTTATGACAGAAAAGAAAATAGTGGTTGAATTAAAAAATACAACATATTTATTTTCATTATGTGCAATGTAGTTTAAGAATTTTTGTTCCATCTCATCTTCATCGTATTTTATCCCTGTCTATTTCGTTCAATCAAAACAGCATTCAAAGTGAAATTTTAAGAAAAGTCCATTCGCTGTTGACTCTGGTATGCATTAACAAAATGCGTGCAACACAATGCTGCATTTCCCACCTACAAGTAGAATTTCACAATGTTGCTTCTTACTAAATAGTTAAAAGTTAATGAAAATGCATCTTTAATTTTCGAAAATTGCCAACCAAATTGCTTGTAAAATGAAAAGGGCTTTTGAAATTGTTTCTTTGAAGAAAGTTTACCCTCGAATTAGGTATTTAAATTACTTCTCGCGTTTATCGGCTTAAAGGAGCTTCCATATGAAAAATTCATTCCCCAATTTATTAAAAATTATCTCTTCAAGTGAAAAGCAGAAGCAGTTATAAAGCGGATTAATCAGGGAATTCTTCGTGAAAAGAAACAGAAGCTCTGAAGTAAATTATTAATGAAATTAATGAGAGAATTAAAGCACACATTTGGCAATTTATTTTAACTTTTCCGCTTTAAACAGAAATCGTAAGCCTTCCCCTTTCATGTTCCGAAAATATGGCTTCGACTGGCGGAAGAAGAAAGAGCTAATTAAAAATGTATTCCTTCCGAATATGAACATCATGTTTTTTCAAAGTAATTGTATCATAAAAATGGTGAATACGTGCCAAAAGAAGAAGAAAACTATTAATTTATCCTGATATACTAATATATGTCAAGATCCAGTAAAGGTAGTCAATAAATCTGCCATGATTTATCCCAACTGATTGCATGATCACAAGAAACTAATGTCTACGTGAGAATAAATAAATACATTCTAGGTAGTCGCATAACTATTTTTTTACTATGTTATATAATATATGTTAATTTTTCATAAGAGAAAATATTAAAATCCGTAAAAAAATTCGACCTCGGGATTTTGACGAAGAGCCTTATTTCAAACCTCACCTAATTAGAAAAAAAATCTTTTTAGAATTATATTTTGTCTATGAACATAACTTAAAATCTCATTGAGCAAGATTAATGAATTTTTTTGTGAATTTTTTACACATTATTTGCACTTTTTTAGCGGATTTTGAGCAAAATTCATATAAAAGAAGTTTGTGTGTCAGTCCGGTTGTAAATAAACCCAAAAATTGGAAAACAGTAAGAAAGACAGATGAAGTTTGGTTTACTCTTTTATTATGTAAAACGTAGATCTATTAACCCTTTGACAGAATAAAATTTGACAAAGGGTTTGTCGTCAGTCAATCTTTACATTGGCATAAATTTAAATGAAATGACTCAAAAATATAATGAATCAGATAAGTGAAATTTGGTATCTCTTTTGTTTTTAAAATTGGTGTTCACCGTCAAATATCAGTTTGATACATTGAAAAAAGGCGTAGAAAATGTACACTTCACTATGTTATGAAGCCCAAATGCTCATGTTCACAGCACTAAAAATAAAAGTTTGAGTACACGTAGCATTTACGTCTTTGTCAAAGGTTCACAATTATTACGAAAGAAAAAAGAGGAGATAGCATCTTTGTCAAAAACATATGTAAGAAAGTTTAGGGTAAACTTGTCCCATGGGCTTTGCACGAAAACATAACAAATGCGCGTTCTTCAATCCAAAGTACCAATTCAATTCAAATATGTTAATAGAATACATTTATCAGAGGAAATGAAAATTTCAGCTGAAGTCAACTGAATGATATCATTCAGTTGATTAAAACAATACAACTTAATATCAATTTATTACAAAAACAATGCAAGGTTTCTCTTTAAACATTTGAAATTTTCTTACAAAGCTCTGAATTAATTTTGCAAGCTTAAATATTTATCCAATATTTGTAGAGTTTAAAATATGCTAAGAAAATTTTCATCTTTCACAAAGTAATACTTATCCATATTTAAACGACAACTGATAAAAAATAATTCATCAATTGCCATTAATTATTTTTCTGTTTGTTTTTTTAAGACCATCAACAGTTCTTTAAAAAAGTTTTTTGTTCCTTTCAATAAAATTTTGCATATCTTTGCCATCAATAAAAGTGGACTGTAAGCATTCTGCAAGACAGACCGGTTGACCTACAGCTACCAAATTTGGCGCAAATATACTTTGGAAAGTGGAAATTGGTATTCCGGTGCTTTTTTTGAAATTTTTAAAAAATATCTTTTTAATGAAATTGATATAATTGTTGCCCATGTTCCAGAAATTCGTCAATTTCATAAAAAAAAATTAAATAAATATTCTAAAACAGTTTGCATTGATACAATGAAATTCAAAATTTTTTTTATTGTTTCATCAAATATTTAATAGTGTAAATTTCGCCGTCATTGAAAGCTCAAAAAGAAATTTTATTATAATTATTATTTGGACAATTTACATGAATGAAGTTTCAATATGATAAGTATTAGAAGATGAATCGAACAGCATTATAATGGCAAGGAAAAGGATGCCATTGTGATTGTCTATATACATAGTGGATAGAACAAGTGTAGGGCAATTGAAATACGAAGACAAAGGTTTTTATTTAGTATTCAGAAATTTCTTTTTTTCTTTTCTTTTTAAACCCTCTTTTTGAGGGAATCATGCACATCAGGTAATAATGCATAAGAAATTTAATGAAAATTAAGCTCATCTAATATTCTTTACAAACCTAATAGTTGTCAAAGATAGCTAGGGAAAATTAATTTTGTACTTCAGTTAACATAGATAAAACTAATCAAATTAACCACGGACAGTTATGGAATGATTATATGCGTTCAAAGAAACTGAATACATAAAATTTGTTAACAATGAAGCAGATAATTATGGATATGTTTATCGTTAACATAACTGACATGAAATTGTAATCACGTAGGTTTGTTTTCTTATGTTTCTCCATTTTATTCTGCGCCACTTCAGACAAGAAACTTCAGTAATGTTAATTAGATACTACTGGCAACAAAGAGCTCCAAGTGACAATTAAAATTTCAAGAGTTTTCCTCGTCATTTTGATCTGTTTTTGTTTCTTCGCTTTTGTACTCAAAAGATGTTAAGAATCTACGTCGTATCGTCCAGGAAGAAAAACTATCTATATTTTCTGAGAGAAAAGTAATTAGCATGGGTTAATTAGCTTTGTCGAAGAGAGAAGATTCCTAATTATTGATTGGATAATGTAATGCGAAAAAAAAACGAATAATCAATTTGAGATCCTTGCGTTCACATTCGGATTGTTCTTTGTTTTATATTTACCTGCAAAATATAAATTTAACGAATTTGATTAAAATTGCGGGAAAGAAGGACTGAACTTTGCAGGTAGGCGCAATGCTTCAAATGGAATTTTAATGAGCTCGGGAGTTATTTTTGAATTGGAAAGCACCGAATAAACTTTGTTTCTGTTTTCTATTTGTTTTGTTCATTGTAAGGTAGGACAAGAAAAATTAGAAGTTCAGTGCATTCGTTGTTAGCTGATTTGGCTGTAAGTGCTTTTGATTTCGACGAATTTCAGGTTCGGGGGGATTTATCTGAAAGTTTTATATAATATTTATTTTTAATGTCCTTTAGTGGAACATTATTCATAAAGAAAATCAGATATTAATTCACCTCAAATTCTACTCAATACATGTGAGAATGTTTTAGGAATACATATGTATTGTAACGATTTGTTTGGAAATTTTCTGTCGGTTGTCGTTGCATAATCCTAATTATTGCAGGGACCCCTATACTGTTTCTATCGTCAATTAAATGAGATGTTTTTTGAAAGACGAGGATTTTTCCGGTATTTGAATCTCCCTATTATCAATATTCATTTAATTACATTTATTTAATGTTAACGCAAAAAATGAAAAGTGATAAAGTATATTTTTCGAATTTAATACCTTTTTACTACCATACATTCAAGAATAATTTTCAGATGTAAAAAATGTATGTGCCGATTTATGAGATAATACTATCGTTAAATTTACAGAGCAAAAATGATTTCTTAAATCAGACAGGTCGAATTCCACAGGCTTGACCAGAAACTTTCAGACAGACTTTTCATGATGGCTGATGATGATAAAAGCAAGGCTCGACTGCCATGGAATTCTTCGTGTGAGCTGATAAAGACACGATAAGATATAGTTCCTTCAAATATTCATACGTTAATATCTTATCAAAATTACCGCAAATAATCAACTTATTTCCACCCATGAAACAGCTGAATCGATTAGTCGAATTTATTTATTTATGAACATTTAATGTGGTTATGACCATTATCTCGATGTTTGGTTACTCCACAAATTAGAGAAAACTTTAAATGAACTTTTTGAGTCAAGCAAAAATAATGCATTTTTAAAGACAATAGTAAATGGAACCTCTAAAAACACGAACTTTTCACCAATATTAACTTCTTATATCATCACATGTGTTACCTTCTTTCCGCTAAGGAAAAAAGATTTTTGAGGAATATTAAATATATATATCTTGATTAATTTGTTAGATATAAATTAAAAACATTCTTTGAGACTTGGTTAGGGAAACTTTCTGAAAGAGGTTAAATCACTATTAAATAAAATAGTGTATATATGTCTAATAAAGTTGGTTTCAATTTACTCATAAAATTGGTGGATTGTTTCTAATCAATCTAATATATATATATATATATATAGAATTATGTATTGATTTGGAACCATATCCCATAGAACTTATAATAAATTATATTCTGTTCTATGAACCACCCTGAAGCAGTGTAAGGCTAAACCAAGCAGATGTGGGTTCGAAGATTTATTCCACCAGAAATCAGCAGTAAGCAACATAGTATTTACAAAAGTTATTCTTGTGCATAAAATAAGAATCAAGAATTCTCGAACAGAAATTGATTTAAAAAAATTGAAAAGTATGCATCTATGCTTGTGAACCTCTCTTGATCATAAACTAATCAAATGTAAGAGGATCATCTAAAAAAATCCCTGTGTAATTAATTGGAAATTTTTATACAGGCAAATATTTTAATAACAAGAAAAGAAATTTCATATAAACACATGAATATTTAAATCTGAAAGAAAATGCTGAAGAGAATAAGATAAAAGAAAAAAAAAAAGGAAAATCATTCCAAGATCTACATCAAAACGTTTGTCCAGACAGCATCGATTTTCTGAAATAGACAAATAGACGGCAGTGCTAATTTTTTTACTGGCGCCAGAACATGGAAGCAAATATTTGTCGAAGTTTGAAATTGTAATGGAATAAACGTAGCTAGTTTTTTATTATTTTTGGTGAATATTGAATGAATGTAACTATTCAAAGTATCAAATAAATTTCATGAATTGAAACTGGGATATGTAAAAATATTATTTTTGAAATTGCTATGTTGAAACTTTTGATTATGGAAACTTTTTCATAGACTGGATCAATTTGTAAACATTTAACTTTAAGGTTTAAATAATATTCCATAGCTATTTTTATACTAAAATTCTGCACTTGAGGTTTATATTGTAATTCCAAATGTAACAAAACAGGCAATTAAAAAATTATACATCTTTCCCAAAATTTAATTATTGTCATTAATTCAAATAATTTATTAAAATTATTTATTAATTATTGTTATTAATTCAAATTATTTATTAAAATTATTAAAATTATTTACTAATTATTGTCATTAATTCAAATTATTTGCCAAAAACTACTCAATTTTAAATATTCAACTTTTGTTTAGTTCGTTAAAAGACTGATTTGTCTAAATTTCAATGTATTTTAATATTTCGATAAAATTTAAAATTTTTAGTTTTAATTAGAAGTGAATATATTGGAATATATCGGAAAAAGTATAAATGAAAATACCATCTATTATACATTTATTTGGATTATCTAGATTTTAAAAAATAGAGCTTTACGCTTGAATAACATCAGGTTATCACAATAATTATAGTAATCATTATCATAGCAAATCTATTTTTAGACAAATACTTCGAATGATGTTTCTGTAACAATGATGAAGACTGCTTTTGCAGAAAATGGAATACATTCTGTAAAAAATACGTGAAAATACTAACGTATTTCAATCTGCATGCTACATTCACAGTGACTAAGAAAAATGACGAATATTTTTGCTGTTCTCAATCTTCAACTCGCTGGAGTTTTCACTAATCTCACATTACTCGAAATAAAAGAGGTGATCTTTAACTTATTATTATTCATTTATCTGGATATCTGCTTTGAAGTAAATGGATTTTTCATAATTAATAATCATTGATTTAGGTATGCAATGAGTATAATAGAAAAAGTAAAATTCTGTTTTACCTTTTCACCATGGAGTTCTAGAAAAAAACGTTCCTAAATATTTTGATTTTGGAGTTGAAAGCAGATATCTTCATACTGACCTTATACTGTTTCGGGTATATTTTGTTAGTAAAAGAACGTTTGATGCATATTTAAATTACACTACAATTCACTGTTCACATAAGAATACGCATTATATGAGTTGTGATCGAAAGTTATAAGGAATGTTGGTTTACCCAAAAACACGTAGAGTGAATATTTTTAAAAGATATTGATTTTGAAATTTACCACGTATGTGCCAAATGTGATAAAGTCGTACTTATCGCCATATATTTACATTAGAGCTGGGGAAAATGAATATACAATGCTGTCATCGCATTTTTTATAGCAGTGAAAATTAAATTTGAAGACTGAGATCGATCTTTTTTAAATGTTCAGTCATAACCATAAGCCAGCAATGTCAGTAATCATAGCTATATACCCATGAATCTACTGCTGTTAACAATAATTTTCAAAAAGTGCTTCTTTTTTTTTAATACAGCGTCATCCACATTTGAAAATCAAACTTCTTTTTGGTATGCAGAATATTGATCATGCATCCTTTACTGATCAAATTTGACAAATAAGCACCGCAAAATGAAATCTTCAATCATAATTGACTGAAATGAGCCTTAGTTAACAAATAAAAAAATAACTTACGAATAGTATTCTGATTATTTGAACGCGTAGCCAAGTTTAACTCTTGGACGTTTTGCAATTCGTGACTTTTTTGGTTGTTGTCACGTTCATCACATTCACAGCAATACTATAAATGTTTGAAAAAACTCATAGGCTGTTGTGTGAATCTTAAACTTTCCCTAAAAGCTTTCTTAAGCTACGCATAAGCATCATAAATATCCCAAATTCTTAGCAAACTTTAGTGCAGTTTCTTTGTTTAAAAATGCTCGAGGAGATCACTATACATATTATTATTCAAAATCTATTGTTTAGAAAATGGCAGAGCTGAGACTTTGCAAAATTTGGTGCTTGCGTGGAAGGGTTCAAGATCAATATCTACAATGTGTTTTCACTAGTATTGTTTCAATACTGAGAAAAGGATTTTCCTGTCAGCGCAAAATGCCCAAAAATGTTATTGCAATATCTCCATGACATTGCACGGCAGTCTGAACATAAGCAAGGATATCATACAATATTTTCTGCTAATGAGGTAGATCCAATAATTTTAGTTTAAACAATGCATACACAAAAGGAGTACTTAATACTTTAATCTCAAAGGACGAGATAACTCGTCTTCCAGGAATATTTGCTAAGCGTGAGGGATGGGATAACTCGTCCTCTACTCAGGATTTTTCTATATTATTGCAGCGTGTTCCGCGACTTATTTCGTCGACATTTTAGATCATATCAGACCCTAATATTTTGTCTTTACAACATTTCTGAAAAGTTTATTTCTATATTATTACAGCGATGAAAGTGTTAAAATAGTTTCAGCACAAATGACTGATAAACAGAGTCAGCAATAGCTTAGAATATGTATTTATATCTAAAACAAATTAGATACAAAATAATATGCAGTAAATAAGAAGATGCCTATCATCAAATTCTGAATTTATAGCTCGTATCCCGAAAGCTTTAGAAGAAACGACTAAAATGTTTAAAAAAATGAATAACTCATTGAGTGAATCCAAATACCCAACAATTACAAGTTTCCCAAAATTTTATAATCGTTTTAAAGAACACGATCTTTTAATATAAAAGATTGAAATAAATTTTAATTCATAATAAAATTAATAAAGATTGAATAAATTTAATCAAAATACTTATTATATTTTTCACAAAATATCACTAAGAACATTTGAATCGTAACTTCGGGTTTTTTTAAATAAAAGAATTATTAAAGAGATGAAAAGTTAGAATTAAAAAATAGGTCGAATATCTTAAATGAGTTGAAATGAAATACTTACAAGAAAATTAGAGCAATCTATGATGGCCGGTGTTACTCATTATTTGTGAGAACATATCTGAAATTTTTTGAGTACTGTTAAATTAATGGATATTTACTGCGCTTGAGCATCATAAGTAAATCGGGAGACTGTAACATTTCAAGAAATTAAATTTTCTCTCTCAACAAATGGGGCGAAAGTCGTACAATTCTTTCCCGCAATTAGAGAGAAATTACATTAGATTTTTTTTATCGTTTTAAATGGATCAGTGTAAAATTAATCATGTAAAATTAAATAACTTAGTCGTTAAATGTATACCTAAAAAGTAAAATGCTAAAATTAAATATGGATCAGTTTATACAGAAGTCACCTTTTTTCTCAAATATAACGAAAAAAATGTTTACATGAGCTTATAGCAGGAATACTTCAATGTGGGATTCAAGCATCATCTGAGAATGCAGAATAATTTTGCAATCACGAAAGAGCACATCCTTGGAATTCTCGTAAACAGAAGTAACAATAAATTTCTTTCACATCTACCAAATCTCATTCTTAAACATTTTTTTTGTGTGTGTGGAGGTGGGGTGATATTTAAGCTCAATATCGTCACGAGAATAAAATAAAAATGCAAATAATCAACTCTAGTTCGATTGGATGGTAGATGAATCCTCTGTCCTCCCAGAATTACTGAGTGTTTCTAAACTGATTAGGTAGCAGACGATTCTTTTTTCAACCCATAATTTCTCAAGAATTCTAGAAGTTTATTTTATTTTATTTATCATTATTATCTAGTTTTTTCTGTCTAGTTCTAGAATTAATTTAAAGTATCCAAATACATTGACAATTCTGATTTCCAAACACATTGGCAAAAACAAAATGTTTACTTTTTTTTTTAAATACAGATAACCACAATTTTTCAAAACCACTTACAGATTTTTCTCTAAATGTGTCAGAAAAAAAAGTTATAACATTTATAATATGCTTAATCCGAAGTAAAACAAATCTGGAAATAGCATTCCAAAACGGAAATTTATCTTTAAAACTGTAATATTTTGTTTTTTTTTCTGCGTTTTTACATACACTGCAGTAAAGGATAATTATGGTATGAATTTTGAAAAAAATTAGAATTTATTGGGTTTATAGAGCCGAAAGCCTGAAACTCTTCTTCAAAAACATTTTTAAAAAATTAGAAAAGATATAAGTTGGAAAGGAAAACTTACCTATAGCTACATCGATAAACTACTACAGGCAACTTACGAGAAGGGCTGGGCGATGACGGAGCTTCATCATCGCGATGCATTGTCCAACACATATCGATATTATTCGATATATCATGATATCAGTATTTATTTATAGCTATTATAAGTTAGAAATAGCATCTCTTAACATATTGTCTGATCAGAACGACTCCAAATAAAAGGAAGTTTCCATTTATATAATACAAATATTTGTCTTTTGAATAAAAATAGTTAGAAAATAATTTTATTAAAATCCGTTTAATAAAGTGTGTCAATGCCAAAGCAATGTCTGCATGCTACAATTTATAACCTTGCCTTTAAAACAAATATTTGTATAGAATATGACAGTATTTATAGATATATTAACAAAAATTCTGTATGAAGGTCAATAAGAATGAAGACCAACAAAAATAAACACTAACCGGTAGACAAATTGTGAATGTCGATTTATTGTATCGCGATTTATCGTGAACTATTATTCATGATAATGATTTTGATAGATCTATATTTTTCAAAAACTCGCAGAGAAAAATCCTTTCTTTAATAATCGTTTTTTTTTTCGATAAACTGAAAATCTGCACAGCCCTAATTACGAATACTTATAATTCGTAGCAACAAATTACTATATAATACAACTTATATCGTAACAACAAAGGCTATTTACAAGATATCCAAAATGCTATTATTGTAGTGTTTCTTTGCTGTTTCATTGTCAATGGCCGAAAGGGATTTACGGTTGATCAATATCAGCAAATAAAGGCTTACAAGGCTAAGGTGGCATAACTCTCTTAACATATAATGTATATAAAATCCCTGTTTCTAAGAAATTGTCGGATTAAAAATTACTGTGAAAAACTAACAATTATTGTGAAAAATTAACAATTACATAGAAAAAATACGCAAAAATAGAAATGAAAATTTTAATGACATTTTACAAACAAACTTAGGGATCTAAAACAGTATTTTGTAAACTTAAAATCAATGCAGATTGGGCCATTTATACTTATGGTTTAATTTAATTATGGATATAATATTATATTAATGGGTTTTGTTGTTGTTTCTGATGGCACTTGCCATGGACAAGCCCGGTGATTTCGAATTCAGTGATTTTAAGCCGGGAGAGACCGTCTCTTGCTTTTAGTAGCGTCCACTAGGGCCAAGATTCTGTTACTCACGCATCCCATTCGCTTGCACAGTCCCTTTTTACAGGTGGGAACATTCACACATCTCACAGATAGAGCAGAGGAAGAACAACGATGCTCGAACCGGTTTCGAACCCAGGACGCCCAGATAACGGGGAAGACCCATTAATGCTTTTAAACACTTTTATTGAAAGTTACATATTAAACAGATTGATATTAATTTTAAATGAACAAATTAATCTCTGCCTTTGGTTTGATATTTGTCATGTTAGTGAAAGTATATTGTATTAAAAAAGACAATCATTATAATTTTAGCTCAAGTATGAGTAGTTTTGTTTAGATGTGTTTGCATTATGAATACCAGTACTAATATTGATTAATCGCCAAAAAGAACGAACGTTAAAGATACCATGTTAGTGTATTGACTATTTCCGCCATTGATATTCAGTCCAAAGTTCGCCAATTGCATGCAATTAATACACAAGTACTGAAGTATATTATTAAAAAAACTGTTGTAATATTTCGTTTTACTTCAAATGTTTGTTATAAATGGAATATTCAAAAATGCAACAGATAAGATCTTAATTCCAATATTAATTTAGAAAAGCAGACGAATTTTTTCTAATATGAGAGATGAATTGATATTTTCAGTCAACAAACGTTATTCTCTATTTTTTTTTTTTTTTTTTTTTTTTGAAAATCAATGATTGCATATATTTTTTCAAATATATTTATATAAAATTAAATTAAATAAAGATAAGAGGAAATATTATTAAAATTATAATAAATATTATTAAAAATTAATTATAATAAATATTACTAAATATTATTAAAGGAGATAAATTGTAATTCTTGCCGAATAATGCGAATTTTTAGCATTTGCTTAAAAATTTTAATAATATAAATTTTGTAACAAGCTTATATTTCAATATTATTTTTATGATATTTGTTACATTAATATTACTTATTTTACAATAAACACTAAATTGGGCGGTAGCAATAAAATCATTACACATAATAACTTTAATATGGAGTATTTAATTATTTCTTTTCTGAGGACTGAAAGGAAATTGAAAAATAATAATAGATGATAAGAAATGTATTTTTACGTTCCAGCTTGCAAATAGGAATTTTGTTTTTAATTTGCAAAATATGCAGAGCTTTGAAATGAATAGCATAGAGCATAGAAATGAATGTGGGATATTTTTACTTCATTACAAGGATTACTTATAAAAATATATTTACAAATATTTAACTGCTTCATATTATCAAAAAAGGAGAAATCAATTGATGTTTCAAAAATTAATACGAAACCATCCATTTTCAACCTTTAAAACCGATATGATGCTTTTGAATATGCAATAAATGAGAATGATTAAAGTTTCCTTTAGAAACTTTATAGAGAAGATCTCGGAGCTTTTTATAGTTATCATTTAACTTCATGGAGTCTATGTCTTAAAATAATTCATAATTTCGCCTGATTAATTATTAAATAATCATTTTATTGCTCTCAAAGGGCTATAAATACGAAACATTTAAATATTAGTTAGATTTATGTTGAAAGGTTTGAAGTAATTTTGAAACTTTCCAACATTTTATAGATATTTATGCCATAGTTGTTTTAAAGTTTATATTATGTATTAGTAATATGAAAAATTTTGCAATCTTGAGAGAATACTCACGTTTTGGAACTAATTTAACAATCGCATTTGTAATAGCAAAATTTGCTACACTTACATTACTGCTCAAAATTAATATATTTAAGCACTGAAAATTAGAAATAAAATAATACCGATAAAAAAATGCAAAAAATAGAATTAAAAAAAACTAATTGGAAACATAAATAAATGATCTAATGATCTAATTACAGGTAAGTTTTTTATTTTTTTAATTTTACGTCAACATTTTTTTTTATAAATCTGAAAAATAATTTTTAGGATTTAAAAAATAAGCAAAAATAATTCTAAGTTAAACAGATGAAGTGAAGACCGTGAGTAATACATTTAATGGAGATTAGTAATCGCAACCATGTACATTCATCCTTTTTCTTTATTACGACTTCTTTTTTTTTTTATGAACTTTCTTTTTCTTCTATTCATTCTTTTTCTTAATTTATGCAAATAGTGTAGCTCCTCAATTTCTAAGAATTCCTAAAAAGTATTTTATAAATAATTACTTTTCATGTTAATTTGTTTATTCATTAAACGAAATGGATGGATGTGTGGGTAAACAGATTGCTTCGTAGAAAAAAAATCGAAGAAAAAAATTATAAAAAGTATTTACTTTTTCTATAAAGCATCAAAAAGATTAATAAATAAATTATAAAATGATATGCTTCCAAATGGACAAAAATTTAAAGTTTATTAATTAAGTATTAAATTGTGCATTCCATATATACTTGAAGTAACGAATTCATTTGTATATTATATATTTAATTTCTTTCTGTTTTATAACAAATTATCCTTTAAAGGGAGAAAAAGGAATACTGAAAGAGCTTTTATAAAATTAAATTACATTTACTTATTAATCTGCCTACAATTATTTAATAAATGAAACATGTAAAAAAATGAAAACTAGGCTAAAAAATTTTTTAAATGTACATTTCACGATTTTTTTTATGCAAACATGACATGAAAGCTTTACAAAGTTTAACGATGGCAATATCCTTTTGTAGTGGGAATTTTAAAACTGTTAAATAACGGAAATTTCTCATAAAATAGAAATTTATTATGTTTTCGTATTATTTATGTACTGAAATGTTATTATATTTAATTTAATTTGTTTTATAGGGGCAGTCATAAAAATTCTTACAATATATAACATACTTCTATTTTTCTAAAGCAGATAAACAAATTAATTGAAAGAAGGAAGTGATAATATAACTTTAATGTGTTTTTACCTTTTTCATTAATTTTTAGTTAAATACAATAAATCATATTTCTAAATAAGTTTGAGGCGGAATAAGGAAAATAGTAGATAAATAATTGAATTGGTTTGTATCTTTTCCTGTTAAAATTTTATGCAAAATTCTGCATAAATCGCTTGTAAACTGGCAAAATATTTTCCATCGATTCAAAGGTATTGAGAATTTTCGTTTAAACACAAATCTCATGCTTTTAAGTGATAGGCGAATCGCTTAAGGCGATGGAAAAAAAGGTTATAGAACAGAAAAATTTTGGAGCTTTTTTACGTTTTGAGATACATGATGTACCTAAATCCGGAAAACGTTTATGCTGAAGAAAGCGCCAAATATCCACATAAAACATAAAAATAACCTTACGCGTTTGCAAACTTTATCTATAATAGAAAAACATGAGTTTATTATTTTTCTTTTGAAAACTAAAACTTTAAAAAACATTTCACAGCAACCACTATTCGATATTTATATTTCACTCCACGCAGGAAAAAATAAGAAAGGAAAGAGAAAAAGTGCAATAGAACATTCTAGTTTAGAATTTCAATTCAAATGCATCACCGAACGGAAACGTTCTTTTGTTATTTTATCCGTGGCAACACAAGCGTAGCAAACGATTATTCTTCCAGCTTTGCGAAAAGTAGAATTTCGTCTTTTCCCTTGCGCGGTAATATTTATTTTAGTTTTCACTTTTATTTACTTTGTTATTCGATGTTCTGTGTGAGCAATGGACAGAAATACATACACGAAATAAATTGTTGCTTTAGCAAATTCATTCTCTCGTTGGTCGCCTCTTTTGTTTCTGCCTGCCTGCTTCGCTATTGGAAATGGTTATCTGGTTTGCTTTCCGATTCATACGGCCTATGAAACACTTCCTAACATTTAGTTTTGGAAGCATTAGTAATTGTAGGATTTTATGCTGTTTACTTTAAAATAAAGTAAAATTGTTTCTGACTTTTAAAATTATAGAAATAGGATTGGAATTATATCGTATTTCAGAATTTATTCAGGAATAAAAGCTTAGTTTTATTTACTTTCATGAAATAAATGTTATGTATACAGAAATAAAAAATTAAATTTCATTAGTGTTCTTCTTTATAAAGCTATTATTTTCTAAAAGAAAACAATTAAAAATGGATTCTTATTCAAAAAAAAAGAAGGATTCATAGATTGCTAATTTGTTTCCATGCTTTGACATAATAATTTTAGTTTGTGGCTTTATACTATGGATATGAGTTTTTGTTTTTTCGTTTTTAAAGGGTATTATTTTTATTTTTAAATTTATAATTGTAGGCAAAATTAATATATAAATAAAGCATCTCTTTTTTTGTTTAATTTCGAGACATTATCTTCGGACCTCTATTAATTTTATATACACATAAGTTGATAATTAAGGCAACCAAATTATATTGTACCATTAATTGAGTAATAAATAAGCAGTTATTCAAATTTGTTTAGCTTTCTTTAAATAAATTTTCACACGTTTAATTTTACTTGATTCTGAGTTATCACTTTTTTCTTTCTACTGAGCACATTATCGATAATTATGAATTTTTATAGATGAAAATTAATGTCTGTAATTTAAAGGGAAAAAATGTTCATAACAGTTTTTATAATATTAGCGCAAATCCAAATTTAGATATTAAAGCAATTCTAAGGAGTATATAATATTTTAAAAATTAAGTCTTACTGATTTCATTATTTCGAAAGCCTGCTATAAGTTTAATTCGATTTATAGCTTTTTTAAAAATATTTGGAAAAACTTCAAAAAATGGAAAATTTTAAATAAATCTTTTATAAAAATCTTGTTAGCGTCATTCTTTTCAATAGTATCTTTTACAGATAATGTTTTTAAAATCAAAATTTTTGTGTAAATAATATTTAACGGCATGCATGGCTCTTGTATTATATTTTATATGCTAAAGAATTGATTTTTGTTATTCAGAATATATACATTCCAAAGACTATTTTTATTTTATGAGCTCTTCACTTCATTTGTTAAAAAATTATGAGTTGATAATCCAGCTGAAAATCAATTATTTTGATTTCCCAGAAAATTATTTTAATTTCATTGATTTTTTTAATCTGAATATTTGTTTTATATTTTCTTGATAATAATTTCTTATATGTTGAACAAATGCAGACTATTAAATTCAGAATAATTTAAAAATTACATAATTAGCCATAATGTTCCTTTAAAATGTTTTTATAATAAAAATATATTAAATATTTGAAATAAAGGTTACATTAAATTATTTTTTACCTTTAATATATTGTTTTTTCTTTATATAGTAAATTCTTTCTATGATATACAATATGGGAAACTTTTTTTCTTGTAATAATTCATTTTTCTCAGTTTTTTTTAAATTATTATCTGAATAATCTTTGAAAGCAACCAAGGTGTTTCCCTACATTCTAAATGAATTTTCATTTGGGGTTTGACCCCTATCCTCCAATGCTTGTGAGAAAACATCAATTTGTCTCCGCATCCTCATTAGAGAGTCGGTGTGCTTGGTCGAACGCCCCTCTCCAAATACTCAAGCATTAACGGATACCTATTGTCTTCTCAGCGGTGGACGTTGTTTAAGCACCGCTCAACTACACATTGGAGCTGGGAAATAACCCTCATCTAAACAACTGTCGTACTTTGTTGGGAAATGACAGGAATTGTTGTAAAAGATGCAGTTTAAAAGAGCGATATTGATCCTAGGAAAGGATGTGGACTATTTTAGAGATTAAAATTCATAATGATGTTCAATTAAACTATATTATTATTTTATTAGACTTATTTCACTGAAAAATTGTATTGTTTATCGAATGTTTGATTATCCGACTTATATACTTATATTTCCTTAAAAATATTTTATCATTTTTTTCTGAAATTCGCTAATTTTTTTCCTATTTATAATCGCAAGGGAAAGCAGACAATGATTTAGAGATATATTGAATGCCTTTCTTAAGCCACATTTGCTGTGAAATTATTTTATTAAATATAAATGATATTTATGTAAATGCATAATTTCAAATAAATAACAATATAATTTAGCATTTAAATTAAATGCCAAATTGTGAAGATACAGCTTTCGGAACATGCAAAAATTTATAATGAATAAAAATTGGTGCCTTCAGACTCTAAAATGTTTTGCAAACTCTACTTATATTACCTCTTCGAAAGTACTAACTAAGATTTGAAAACGCAATGAAGCTTCAAATGACATATTCATTTATAGTTATTCGTGGTTATATGAGAATATTCTAAAGATAAAGCTCAGAAATAAAAATATCATAATAAACAATGACTCCATCAGTCTCAGTTATAAAAAATTAGTAGATAAACAGAATATGCCTTTAAAACAGTTTTTCCAAAATCTATTTTCAACATTCATTTTTGTGAGAGAAGCGATCGTGAAAACAATTCCTTTTAGTTGAATAATTAACCGACCAATATTGTTGCGAATTTCGTCCAGTATAGAGCATATATATGGTGAAAAAAGACCAACAAATTTGGAAACGAATAACAAGACTTTTTTGTTGGAAAATACGAATGCAGCAAGTAAAAAGCCCCTTCAAGAAGTAATTAAACACTCGATATTAACAACGCAAGCAAATAGCAAGTTCATAAACAGAAAACAGCTCAGTGCAAACATCTAAAGATCTCGCTCTACGATCAACACGCCAAAGAGACGACTGACATAAGAGCGCTTCGCCTTTCGTAACCTTTCCAGTGAATATAAAATTTTCTAGAAGAATCTCCAGAATTTGGTTCCTAATAGAGAAACCGCTCAAATTCTAGTATTTTGCATAACATTCCTTTTTCTTTTTAAAGTTCAGAAATTGCCGCCAAGTTTCTTGCCCTTCGGGAGTCAATGACCTGTTATGCATTCAGCATTCATTAAGAATATACATAAATCTCTGTTTTTATCAATGCTATTAGCATTAAAGAAAAGTAATATTACATATTCGCCGCAATATAGATTCACTCCATTTGGTGGAAATATTTATTAGAAAAATTAAATCAAATTTTACAATAATGAATAACATTTAAAGGTATTTTAATAGTTTTATACAATCATGATGATCATGACATTTTATAATAAAATATTACTTACCTATATAATTTTTTTCGTAATAAATAGCACTGATAAAAGAGGTAAATTTAATAGAAATTCATTTATTAATAGTTGCTACGAAAATACTTCGGAGATTTTATTATTTTCTTTCAATCAACTAAAGCCCTTTAATAATAAAAATGAACAAATAATCCAAAAAATTTTAAAATAATAGTTTTCTAACAATTTCTTAACTCTCTCTTTCTTTCAGTTTACAAACGAACTTTTTTAGCTAAAGGAATCGTTTAAAAAAGTAGGTAATGAGTTTCAGGGAGTCTTTTTTTCATCCTTTGTCTTTGAAAGGAAACGATCGAAAAACTAAAGCTAAGAAAGAGAAATTTCTGATTTTAACTGGGACAGTAAGAAGTATGAAAAGAAAAGGAATTAATAAAAGAATGAAAGTTCGGAAATATCATATATTTGTTTTTCAGGAAAAAGGAACGAAGGATATTTTGTTAAATTAAGTAGCAGAAATTTTATCGGTTCTATTGTTCAATAAATAATAGTATTCTAACAAAGTTTCTATGCAACTTAAGTTTATATGCAAAGTTATAATTTCTTATTTAGCTGCAATGTTTCATAATCTACAACAATCTACCACTACAATCTAATTAAACATATCTACAAAGACCTTATCATAAACCTGTGCTCTAAAAATCAATTTATTACGTGATTTTATTATTCTTATTTTTGAAAGCAATCTTAATATATACATTATAAATAATGATGCATATACTCAAAAAAACTACTTTGACCTAAGTAATTAAAATATTCTACTTGAATACTTGTTTTCCACTAGGTATGCTGTTTAATAATTCTTAATTCCTTTGCTTGATGACACTGGAAGCAAGAATAAGTTCACATCCTTAACTGTAATGCCAGTTTGTTGCTAGACAGCACATGTCAAAATACCGTTGATGAAGAAGAGATTTTGAATTAGCGTGATATTATTTTTCTTGGGTAGGCAATCTAATTTCAAACCAAATAAAGATCATGCGCGGCACGTATTGCTTTTCTTGTTGAATCAAAATAAAAACGCGAGTGCAAGTCGTTCTACCTTAGGGTAAACAAGGTGACAGTGCCTTAATGCAAAACATGAGTGTGCATTGGCTTAGACGATTCATAAGTGGCAATTCCACATCTTTGAATTTGGTGGTATCAGAAGGATGTAGTGTACCATGAGATACTTAAAATCAGGTAAAACAATAAATAGCGTTTCTAACATCAACAACTGATAAATGTGAATCATTCATTGGTCGAAAAGCTTCTAAATTAGGCCGCAAGACAATGAAAAGTTATTTTACAACAAGATAACTCCTCATCCTACACAGAAAAAGACGTCAGATACACAATTTACATGCCTGATAACTCTTGTCATACCCACCATATTCACCAGACTTAGCTTCTTCGTATTACTACTTAATTTAGCCCAGCAACATTTAAATAATTATAAAGATGTCGAAAAATATCTTACTGATTTAATGGCTTCAAAATTTGTTCGCTGATTGTATTCATTATTTGAAAGACTGATGGACAAAATGTCTAGTTAGCGATGGAGCTAATTTAAATAAAGCATTCTTTCATAATAAATCATATAATTTGAATAAAGCACTCGTTGCCTCTCTTCCTAGATATAAACTGGAACGCCTAGTGTAAAAAGAATATTTAAAATTTATTATTCTGGTTTACAATATGAATATTCAAGAAATATTTGGAAATAACTTTGAAACTTTTAAAAATCCGATTACTTTTGACTTAAAATTTAGCAAAAAATATCTGATCCGTTTAAATATTTCGGTTTTTAAATGATTTAAATCATTGAGTTTTCATTTTAATTGCTGTCCGTGATTATGTGTTCATACTGAATTAATTATTATTATCTTAACTGTTTTAATTATCTTTGCACTATTAAAAGTGCCACAAATATACTTTAGAGATACTTACACTTTTATGTAGTAAAAAATGCACATATTATAATATTTTATTATATAATATAAATATTTATTTTTAATATAATTTATTTATTTCTTCAAAATACTAGCTTCATTGCAACAGGTGATTACAGGTGTAACAGGTATAATGGTTTAATTTAGTCAGAATAACAGCTGATTTGGAAGTTACATAAGAATTATTCGGAAGCAATCTTTTATTTTTAATGATGAGACGACACATAAATTACTTACTTATTTTCTTGATTTTTACACAACACCAGTGAAAAAACATTTTATGTTTTTTATCTTTATCTATACTTATAATAAAGATAATTGTATATTTTCCCCTCTGTGTGTGTATGTGGCAGCTGTACCAAAATTTTACACTATAATTTGTATAGTTGGAATTTGCAATTCGAAACGATTTTTTTTAAATTTTAATTAAGTAATTTAGGCATTTTTCTACGATTTCAACACTGTAATTTTTACATTAGCAGAAAATTAAATATATATATATATATATATATATATATATATATATTCAATAATACCAATATTTTAATGCATAAATTTAGTATCTATTTTTAATAATTTTTAAAAAATAATTCAGACCTATTCCAAAAATTTATTTTACAAAAAAGTAAGAATAAAATTTAATCTGCAAGATCACGTTACTCGCACAGATGGAAATTAGCTTTATTAACGTATTGTCTCAATATATATACATATATATATTGTTACAAACCTGCAATTCGGCTTCCCAGCATAGTTTATTCCATCAATAGAAAGAAAGTTTTAGTCATCTGAATGGGACAGAGTCCAGGTGGGGCGTCAAAGGTCCCGGAGCTTGGCGACACACTTGGCGACCATTTGGCGACTTGGCGACGAATTTGGCGACTTTGGCGCCAAAATAGATAATACCCGAAACTTTGAGAATTTTCCCGATCCGTCCAGTAGGAACAGAGATACGCCTCGAACGTTCCTGATTGGTTGAGAGGCTTCTAGCCCCGCCTCCTGAGACCTATAAAAGGGGCTGCGGCTGCCAGAGAGTGAAGTCCGAGTTGGGAGACGACGAAGTCAAGTCGGAAGGAGACGACGGAGTAGTCCGAAGACGGAACGGAAAAGCCAGTAGTCCGAGTTCGAGAGCAGCGAAGTCAAGTCATTATTCCGAGCCAGAGTCGGAGAAGTCCGAAGACGGAGCGGAGGAGTCGTAAGCGACGGAGTCAAGCTCGTGCTCAACTGAGCTGTGCGTTACTTTCTGCAGTAGATTCTGGTTGTATGCTGCTGTGTGGGCTGTTGTATGCTGCATTTCTCGGGTGAAGATAATCGTCTTCTGTGCTGTACATAGTTGTCGCTTTGTGCTGTCCTGTGTGTCTTCGTGTAAATAAACGTCGTTGTTTTTATTCTACTTCTGCCTACTGATTGAGCGTTCTACACACCATATCACTGCCACTATCCAAACGAACCCCGGTAAAGAAAATTTCGTAACAATATATAGGGTCCCAGGAATATCCAACAAAAAAAGGTGTCTAAATGGATTTAAGAATACTATTTTATATAGTTTGGAATCAATCAATGATCTGCCGATGAATTGCAAATTTTATATCTGAATCTGAATAACTCGGTCCTTGATTCATATTAAACAAAATATTCTTGAGACATTAACATTCTGAAAAAAAAAAAGAAAGGTGCACTCTATTGCGACAAAAACTAAAATAGTAATGAAAATTTGAATATTACTATCTTATATAAAAGAACTCTTTTGAACAATCTTATTCACCATATCAAAGAAGATATGCCAATCATAGCTCGGAGTTTCATTCAGACTGATTAGCATAAAATTACGAAATTGTTAATTATTTTAAAATAGTGATATTCAGACCTTCATAATTTGGTCGGTTTGATCGCAGAATACAGAAACATTTTTTTATATAAAAAGTTTAGGATACTTTATTAAATATGATTTCTTAGGAACGAAAGATTATATAAAATTTAGATCATAACTTTTTTATAAGAATATATATTGACAGAGGCAAAATAAAATGTTATTTTCGTCATTTAAACACTTTTAAAAATAAAACTGAAACCGAATTTTATGACGAGTCATAAAATTTTTTATGGAATAATTTTTTGAGATATTATATAAATAATAAAAAAAAATATTCTTCACATAACCTCAATAATGAGCGCTTCTGTACTCTTATTTTGAAAAGCATTTTTAGTTTCATTAAAAATATTGTTTACATTTACAATGAACAGAACAGCCGTATTGTTATAGAAGGTTTCTATAACAATATTGTTATATGATTATCAAAATTCATTATTTAAAATATTTTGCTGTATTAAAAGACCAAGTTACATAAAATATTTAATTGAACATTTTAATGAGCATTAATCCATCTGCACCAGCTTGCTAATAAAAGCAAAAATTATTTGATTTATACTGAAGTCTTATAAATGACGAATATTTGTTGGAATGGTTAGGAATCCTTGTCAGCACCTCGTAAGTGTGGCAAAACTAAGAATTCTTAATTTAAGCATTGAAGTGGATTTTGATAACTCTTCCTACAGTTAAAACTTTTTGATAGAATTTGCCAAAACGTATCCTCGCTGAAATTGTCGATTATTTGAGCAGAAATAATCGGCAATTTAAAAAAAGACAAAGAAAAAAATAAGAATTTCATTGAAGTAGAGAAATGTTATTAAATATTTGTTTATAAAACGAAACGGAAGTAATATTATAGATTTGAATGGAAGTAATATTATTTAAAATATTTCAGTATAACATTCATTTGCAAAACAAAATATTCAAATTAATTATATTAAACACAATTCAAATTCTTTTTTACAGTACTCATTTTCAAAAGATTCAAGTACGCATTAAAGAAAAAGCTGCGGAAATTAATAAATTCTCAATTTTTAATTAATAAATTACAGTAAATGCTTTTAAACAAATCTTCATAAATCGTCTTGAAATTAATTAAATCGGCAAACACTTCTGAAAATCTAAGCTAATTACTGAGTTGAATTTATTTCAACATTTCCATCTGATACCTTAGCTATGCAGTTTAAATTTAGTAGCCTATCGAATGAAGCGACGAATACTAATCCATATTTATTGAGATATCACGTTGCAACAGTCAAGAATTACAGTTGTATCTTGAAAAGGCCTTTGCAATATTGCTGAAAGCTCATTAGTTAGCGTTCTATTATACAACAGGGATAGTAGGAATTGAATTATCTTTCATGTCTTTCAGGAAGAGATGAATATGAAGCTAAAGTCCTTACAAATATGTGTAATTAATTTGCAGGTATTAATTTCTTATAAAAATTTGTTATTATAATTTCAGATTAGATGTATCAAATTTCATATTTTGTTATTATAATTTTAGATTAGATGTATCAAATTTCATATTTTGTTATTATAATTTCAGATTAGATATATCAAATTTCATATGTTGGTAAGAGATAAGATGTATATATTAGCAGGTATATCTTAAAGATGATTTTGTTTTGATACAAACTTGCAATTTAAAGAATAAATCTCTAATTTAAGATTTAAAATACTATTAATATGTTGTTTTATGATGGTGGAATAGGATTTAAAATAAAAGCTATTATTTTCAAAGATTTTTTTAATTAAAGATTCTATTATTTAATTTAAATTTTTTAAATGAAATAATAGAATGGTGGTATCGAAGTATTAACAAACAAATAAACAAGGTTTTCTCTTAAGAAATATTTTTTTGGCTACATTTTGAGATATAAACATACAATTAGAATGTGAGAAAAATTAAGTACTGTCTCAGACCCGAGGCTAAAGTAGAACTGAGATGGCGCTGATAAGCTTTTTTTTAAAATCTAATATGTCGAAAACAAATAAAGAAAGAAAAATCATTCAACATTTTTATTCTTCGTTCATTTTCATAGCGAACAATACATGAGCTTTTTTCGGGCATGGGGGGGGGAGAGATTTATTTGTGTTAAATAACATTACTTATTTACAGAAGAAATATAAAGAAAAAAAATTCATAGTCCTTTTCTTTCTCAATGGACAATCAGAATTTCTTTTTCATATATGGTTCCTAACCAAGTACTTACTTATATCTTAGTAAATAGGAACCATCTTAGGAATATTTTATATCTTATATATCACTTAATAAAAATCAGAGAAGAAGTATTTTCTTCTGTTTTAAGCATACAAAACATTTTTGAATTTAAAGATTGTCCTATTTCTAAAAAATTGTTCAATATTAAATTTATATGAATACTAGATTTTAGACGATATAATTGGCGGATACCTTTATTTTGAATTTATAAAAGTTAATTATTTGTCATTTTGTTGTTGCAATTATTTTATTAAGCAATTTTCAAATTCCTTTTATCATTCAAAGACATGGCATACTAAAGGCATACTAAATGCACAGCAAAAGTATACTTTAAAAAAGTTAAATTTAAAGGAAATACTGCAGCTAATCAATTCGGAGAGATAAGAGTACTTTTAAGTAAATCAAAAAAAGATCTTGTTGTCCTTTTCTTTTGCTTTAATCATAACAGTTTAAACATTAATTGAAATTTTTAAAACAATAAAGTACGAAATTTCATTACTTCTTCATTTGTAATTGCAATTGAATGGAATAAAATACGAATACTAAATCTCAAACGATATCGTTAAAGCATTTTTTTTATTTTGAATGTATAAAAAGTTAATTACTTTTATTTATATTATTGTTATTATTCTTATTCTTGTCATTTTTAAATTCATATTTTTATCTGTAGGTATGTTCAAAAAAATATAAACAATTCCACAGCAAAAGTATAATTTTAAAAAAAATTAATCTAATGGTAATAATAATAATCATTTTGGCAATTTCTAAGGAATTCAAAGAAAGCACATTTTTGCCCTTTTCTTGCTATTTACTTTCATTACAATACTTTAAATATTAGTCAAAAATGCTTAAAATAATTAAATTTGAGATCTCTAGACTTCACGTCACATTTGTAAGTTTTAATTAACTTTTTAATGAAATTCTTTCACTTGAACTGTGTCTGTCCAGCCGTCCAAGCACAAGTGAACACGATAACAACAAAGCGTAAAGAATTAGATGGATAGAATTTTATACACAAATGTGAAATTTATTATTAAATTTTGAGCGAAATCTTCCAAACGATTGGCGTTCGTGAGTCTATACTTTTGCGTATATGTAAACGCAATAGTTAAAAAAATGTAAAGGCGTAAATAAAGAAATTTTGGTGTGTGATCCTGTAGCTACAATTGTAGTAGTCTTATATCAAAATTTTGATTCTAATTAGTCTGGAAGAAAAGAATTTCAAAATGCAAATACTATTTTCAGGTATTTGTGTATTGACCACCTTCCAGGGATTAGTCACTAAAAATAGTCTAAGCTCGCACGTTATATTCAGAAAAAATCATTAATTCACGCGAAATATCTTTATTTTGTAACTATTGTTGCCTTGCAAGTTCTATTCCGACGATAAAGCCGCAAACGCCTTCTCGTAGTTCCAGAAATTTATGTGGGGGGGGGAGGTATAATATTTTTATTAGAGAGTATTCTAGGAGGGGCCACTTCTGCTGGATCTTTTTAAAATTTAATTCTCTCCAGATCGTTCCATTAAATATAATTAGTGTTACCTGGAAACTACATACAAAATTCTTCAGTCGTATATTTATTTAATGAAATAATACACACAAAAAAAATCTCTATTTCATTTCATTCGTTTTTCAACCGGAAATATAAGAATATCACTTATGGTTTAGTAATTAGTTATACGGCAACAATAATGTTGAACACTCTGTATATTTTTTATTTAACATTTAGAAAAATGATTTCAGTTCAAATGTATTTTCGTGTATAAATAAAATTTATTTCATCTATGTAATATTTCGTATGTTTATACGGAGAGAAACTAACGGTATGCATGTAGCCTCCCATTAAATTTGATGTAAATTTGCTTTTTCTGCCAAGAAGATTCGCATGCTCAGAAAATGGTTTTAACGATAAAGCCCTCAAGAAGTGGCTCGTTGCTACCTGCGCGCAGACTTTCAGGAACTACGTAATTTTTTTTCTCACAAATTTTGTAAAGTATATCAATTTAGGATGGAATATTATACTCATATATAACAAAATTATGAATGAACTTGAAAATATAGAATTGTAGAGCTAATATGCATCTACAGTGAATTAATATTATCTTTCTAAATGCTTTGGATTCTCCAAGCTGTGTAAACTTTAAATTAGTTTATTTGCTTCATTTATTACGATAGGTGCTTAAAAATGGTAAACATAAAGATTCAAATTAGTGATTTAATATCAAATAATAAAACGCAAACCTCATGAGATTCGAAAATTGTCATAACTATATATCATATGCACATTAGAGATGTCGTTTTATGACAAATAAAATTTAAAATCCAAATCTGGTAGAGCAGTTGAATAGTAACAGAATTCAAAAAGAAATGATTCAGCTTATTTAGAAAACGAACTCTAAACTTTGACAATATGTATGATGTCACATTCACATAACGTAATAAAACGTGTTATTTAACATATTCTATTATTTCTCTTCAGCAAGTTGGCAATGAATTCTAAAATTAATTTAGCGATGAATTTGGTATATATTACAAAATTGTTAAATATTTTGATTGGTTTTTAAGAAAATTTGTCATTAAGAACACGTATTCAATCCCCGAAATTAGCCATGTCTAATTGGTTGAACAAGGAAAACTATGAGATGGTCCATCCTTTCGGGAAAAGTAGTCACAAGCAAAAGCAGGAGAAAAAGAGAAAAGACTAGGAGATAGACAAGAACAAGAAAATATATTTATATAAATATATTTATATAAAATGTAAAATTTTATATTTTTATAAACTTATTTCTTGAAAGAAGAAAAAAAAATTCTGAATATGGTTTGAGATCAGCTTAGGTATATTAACCGTTCATTTTGGAGGTCTATTTTAAGGCGTTTTTCATAAGTGTGACCCAAGTAGATGACAAGAAGATACATTTCTACTCATTTACTTTTCCTGAAACCTCATGCAGCAATAGTTAAGTTTTAGCAAGTTTATTAAATATGCTTTAAATAGGATATTAGCTTGCTCTTACACTCCCCCCCGATACATATAGATAAATAGATAGATATAGAAAATAAATGGATAAATATAGAATATAATTTCTTAGATTTCATGATTGTTTTTCAAAGATAAATCGTCGAACAAATATCAAGATATAATAAGTAAATCTTTGTATATTTACATAATTTTTCTACCTATTTATAACTTATGTCTTAGCAATGAATTTTTGAACAATAATCATTCATATTTTTCATACATTCACCAGAATTTCGCAATATTTTACTGAGATTCAGACAGTGTCTTTCACCAGACAATGGTTTGCATTTTTTTAATATTTCTCAGAATTTATATTTTTAAAAAATTATGAATTTCATAATTTTTGAAGAAAATCTGTCGTACTTGGCCACAACAAAAATACCCTCATTATATATTTTTCAAAAATCAAAATTCAAATTTCTGCAAAAAAAAAAAAAATCTTTAAAGGAGATTCAAGCTTCCAGTATGAAACATTATCGTTTTCAGGACTGATTCTAAAATTTTATATTAAAGAACACGTGAAAAATATATTTAATGTCATTAGAACGTTCATATTACACACTCGTTACCATTTTAACTCATATTGTGCAAACGCTGTCATTTTAACGCTCATGCTTATACAAGCAGTTACTAAATCAGTGAAATATATTGTTGTAAAATATACATGAAATTTTTGAATTAGAGAACAAAATTGTATAGAAATAAATTTATTATCAATGAAAAGCTATTTTTAAACATATTTAATAGAGTCGTAACACGCTTAAGTATAAATCTTGTAACTACAACAAAGAAAAATATTGCTTTAAAGCATATTTAAAAATTTATGGAAATTAGAAAGAGGAAGTAATAATAAAAGTATTGCTTAAAATAATTTTAAAAATTTACTAAAATCAGAGAAAAAATGCACGGAAGGATTTAAAAGATTTTTGTGCAACAATATGCTCCAAACTTAAGAAGAAAAATGTTAAATTTTTAATCAGCTTAAGTAAACGTCTGATTGAAAGTTTGAAAACCCTTTAATTAAAAAGTACTTATTACTCTAGAAAAAAACTGTCTTTCAAACTTGGGAAGCTATGTTTTCAGAATTCAATCCTGTAGAGCATTTTGAATAACTTATTTTGAATAAATTATTATATGTGATCAAATGACATGACACAATTTTTAGATAGTATGCCATTTTCTATACATTATTATTCATTAAACATTACCAGAATTGATTTTGAAGTTTCGTTATATAACCAGGAAAAGGTTAAACATTGTCTCAAATTATATGCATAATGACAAAACCGTTAAAGCATATGGGGTATTGTTTAACCATAGTTATTTGATCGTAGATGCATTATTTTACTTTTTCAACACCTAAAATCAGTAGGGTTAGCGACCACTCACACTTATAAATTCTGTCTGGTATACAATTTATTTAATTTTCTGCATAAAATATCTTTAGAAATTTTTTTACTCTCTTTTCGATTTCTCCGCCCGACGATGGAAGACGCAGATACTGGCATCGCTCCAGAAAGAACAAAACATCTTCCGGAATATCAGAAGGCAGATCCTTTCCTCTAACTCGATCTTACTCATTTATTTTTTCCGCCCGCTTAGATATTCCGCTGTTATCAGAATTCAATCGCTGATTTATTTCACACGCTGCATTGCCTTGCCCGGAAAATCCCCAATTTCTACTAAAAACCCTTCTCCGAGAATATCCGTTCTTTTTTTTTTTTCACCCCTTTTTGCCCGAAATCCTTCTACAGAAAAACTACACGTTAAAGGAATGCGATATTTCGATGAATTCTTCGCCCTTTTTTCCCCTCACTCTATCGATGGGACGAATGAGCAAATTGTGATGGGGAATTAAGAGAGGTAAATGAGGCGTGGGAAGAGGAATTGAGCAAACGTAATTGAGATTATGAAGTTTAACGAGTTTTACGAGAGGATTTCTGAAATTCGATAATCCTTAGATGCACTTTTGGATTGTCAATGGGTTTTTTTCGGGCTGAAATAATCAGTACGTACCTGGAAAGAAATAATCTATTGTAATCTTTTTCAAATAATATGCTTCGTTATATATTTTGAAAGAGTTAAATTCTTTATCTTTGTGAATTATAAGAAATAAATATTACGACTCATAGAGTATAAAATAGAACATAAATATTTATACACAAAATGATTTCTAAAATGTAAAACGAATTTCAGAATACCTAACTAGAGTTTAAATACATATTGAAAGAATCATAAAAGTTTCATTGATTTATCCAACAAATCCAAATTATCAGACTCTGAAATAGAAATATGAATATTGCTATTTGCAATAGGAGTGTTTAGAGTCATCCAGAATACATCCTATTTATGTAGAGAATCAAGTCGGAGTTACTTCCATCTTACCTAAGTATTCAAAGTAATGTGACTGACCATCGTGATAGAACATGTGCGAAGACTAAGACAGAGACATAATGGCCGTCGTCGACCACAGTACAGCCCCTTCTTGTAGGAAGTGCTCCCTGCTCTGAAATTAGAAATAATTAGACCTTAATAGGGACGCAAGAACTATATGACCACTAGGAACGCAAGAGCCAAACTCTATATCAGAATTTTCTCATCCATGAGCCTTAAGAGTCTTCCAGTGAAAGTCAACTTGAAGGAAACTGAATAAGCCGATTTTCCGAGAATCCCAGTAGAACTCATTCATTAGGTGGTCGAAAGCTCGTCGTAAGTCATCATATCCGATCTGTATGTGATTATCAGATAGTTATTTCGAGTAATAATCATCGTTACACTAATACAATATGTAGTTTATATATTAAATAGCAAGTTATCTTATAGAAAGATGATTATCCGTTTAATAGATAAAGTAGAAAGTATGGTTTTAAGTAGTTATATCCCATACCAATCCAAAAATGAGCAGATAATTTTTTTTCTAAATTTCATGTTACATCGTACCTAGTGAGTTATCATATGCTTGAAGATGAGAACATTAATTCTCCAGCTTGTGTCACATCAGTTTATCTTTTCTAAAATATTCCATGACAACATCTACAGATTTTTGTATCCCATTAGAAATTATTGTTTAAATCAACAATAAGCATTTACCTTAGTTTAAATGGTTTGATTGAATAAAAATCACTCTTCCTTGTTTTTGTGAAATGGAAAATGTAATATAATTGTTATGAAATCATTTGTTTGTGAATCATGAAAATGAACGTAAAAAATGACAGAAAAGTTATTTTCTAGAAATAAATCGGTACTAATGTCGAGCAATGTAACTGAGAATCAAGATGAGCATCCGAAAAACGAGCCTTATTTTAACGAAATGGTACGAAACAAGCTAAACCGGTATTCAAACGGCAGTCAAAGGGCATGTTACATGCAGAAAGAAATAGTTATTACGAGGACAGTGGACCTTGAAATAAGCAAAAATGTGAAATATTGTTTTATACCCACAATATAAGCTTACATTCAACAAAAACATCATTATAAAATACAGTGTTCAATAAAATAAATATTTGAAGGGCTTAGAAAAATAAATATATTTTAATGACTTTTTCTCAAAAGGAATTAGATATCTTTCAAATGATCCAGATGCATCAAATGTTGAGAAAACTGCATAAATCTGATAACCTTAAGCCGGCTACTTCGACCTGCCCGAATGCACATGGAAAACTCTGAATGACCGGACCGCCGCAACAGCAACATTGGCGGGAACTGTGGTTGAGTCCTAAAGGCCATCAGCGGTCATGGTACAACACTTCCCTTGGGAAGTACGTCCTGTCATCGATGGGAGGAGCCGACCGCACTTTTTCCTTTACCCACCGAGTTGACGAGAATCAACTACCTTATAGGAAGCTTCTAATGAGGTGCCCTTCCTCCTAGTGGAAGTGGAAGACATATAACTAATAACGAAACTTTTGGATAAAAATTAAAAGAAAACTGAATATTTAATGTTTCTATTTCTTTTAGAAAATTAAAAGTCAATTTTAATTCAGCAAAACATAAAGTCCGTATGAAAATTTAATCTATGCATGTAAATATATTTCTAAAGAATTGCGTTTCTATTGCCTTATTTCAGCGGAGTAATTTTTTTATTGATATAAATGTATTATATCCGAATTATGGTACTGTCTTGTTTTGAAATAAAGCTTATAAATATTTTTGAGAATCATAATAATTGATTCACTTCAGTCTCAATTTGTCTGAGAAGTTAGTGCTATGGAAAGTAGAAATGAAAGTTTGTAAAATTGTAATTAAAATCTGGATGATATGGCAATTATGAAACGGCACTGAAATGCCTGCAGAAAAATAGTTGTTGTATAAGTTTTCTAATTCAATCATAATATTTTCAATTTTGAAGCTAACAAATTTCGCAACTTCAAATCACGCCCAGGTGACAAGACTAAACACTTGAATCGACGCATCAGCCTACAAACTTTCAAGCCACATCAGAGAAACGATGCTTGGGAGTCCGTCTAGATTTAATCAGCGACAGACCCCCAGATGCCATGGATCGTTAGCGGAATCGGCTTTCGAAGCTAAAACCATACCAGCCCGAAGTCGAGATCTTACCATCAAGCAACCGTGGTCTCGGATTGTGGTGGTGTATCATAAAGGTTAAAATAAAGATCCGAAAATAAGCATAGTCTTTTTAACCAATAATCGAATACATAAAATTGGTATATACGAGATAAATATTTTTGATATGATGGACCCTTACCATGTATCGTTTACAACACCTTTCATCTTATTTACGTTAACAATTTTCAAGCTTTTAATAATGTTACACACTTTTTAGAAACCGAATCTATAGCGACCCACTTCATCTTCCATGCATTGAATTTTTTTCCGGAAACGAAAAACACACATTCTTTTCAAAAGAGCTTTCATGGGCAAAGAAGGAAATTTTATATTTGATTACAAATTGCTTCGAATGTGTACTCAAACTTTCACAGAAAAGAATAGTTTCCGTTCGGGCGCAAGGATACATAACCTTAAACAAAGCCACAGGTCAGAACAAGAGATAACGCAGCGAAGACATCGTGTGCAAAAAGATTGCTCCTTACATAAGTCATCCGTATATTGATGAGGTAGATGTTTTGTTTCTTCATTTCTTTTGTTTCTTCTTTCTAGACACAAGTTTCTTGTTTGTTTATGGGGCTTTTAATTTTTCCATTTTTTTTACCATATGGTTTGATGAAAATATTAAGCCCATATGTCATTTTTGAAAATTGCTGAAAGATAGATATACATTCAAGATCTTGTCGCAACCCATTAAAAATTGATACCCACCTTAGATTGGTGGACAGACATCCACTGTTTGAAAATCCCTAATTTATGTTAACTGGGGGAGCAGTTCGAAAATAACATAGTCAACAATTTGACATGCATTATTATCTAATGATGAATGGACAACCTAGTTTTAAGGTAAAAACAATCGATGTTGAAAAGTCATGGATTTGTGCTTCATTGTTTGGAAAATATTTCAGAAATTTTTATGGATAAACCTGTAAATTTGAATATATTTATTCAATACTATCAAAGTGCCACGTGATGAGTAGCATCTCAAGTACAGTCATTTGAAAAAATCATAAGTTCTATGAAAAATCTCAGTGTTTTCTTTTATAAAAGACATTCTTCAATGTTGTATATAAAAATAAGAAAACCATCTTAAGATTACTTAAAATTAAAAGAAAAATTTTTTGTAATAATTACTGGAAAAATCTACTTTCTACACTCATGTTCAAAAATTAAGGATAATTCAGAGTCACGCGGAAATCGAACTCTAAAATACATATTACCTGTAAAATGACTACACACATCTTCGGAAATCATATTGTTACAAACTTGTAATTTTGCTTCTAAGCGCGAATAGTGTTATCATAAGAAAGATCGTTTTGCAGTCGTATTGGATGCTGTCGGATACCAAGCCAGTGATCCCAGAGCTTGGAGACAAACGTGGCAACTTGGCGACGAATATGGTAACTTTGGCGACAATATGAATAATGCTCGAAACTTTGAGAATTTTGTCGATCCGTCCATTAGGAACCGAGATACACCTAACTGGTCTAGAAGCCCGCCTCCCGGAACTATAAAAGACCGGCACTCTCAAGATGCGTTATCGTCGTCGAGAGTTGTCGTCGTGAATTGTAGTCGGAGTCATCGACAAGTAACGAGTCTTCGAGAGGATAGCGAAGAAACAGCGGTGTGTCGAATCCTGTTGTCTACTGTGGAAGCAGCGACGTATCTTTTATGTAATAGCTAGTTGTGAGCAGTAGTGAGTTGGTAGCTAAAGCGAGAAGAGACAATGAAAAGTTCAGCCATTGGAGAGACCGTAGAGAGCAGTTCCGAGGATCCTCTCTCCTGCTAGATTCTGTCTAGCCGCTTCGTGTGCTGTGGACTAATACTACTTGTGGGCTACTGTCTGCTGTAATTGTCGTCTTTGTGTACTCAGGTCTTCGTGTAAATAAACGTCGTCGTTGTTTTCTACTGTCGCCTGCTGATTGTGTACTCACACCATACACTACACTATCAAAAAGAACCCTACGGCGGAGGTGGAAAAATCCGTAACAATATGCAAATTGTAGGAAGCCACTAGATGACACCACCGATAGTACGTCCCAATGACGAGAGTGTAAGAGAGTGATCTATAAGGAATACAGGCAAAGAAGTAAAATTGTTCACAAGCGCTTTATAAGCTTTTCAATGCAATAACCGCATAGTTGTGACACAAAAGACGCATCTGGATGATTTTTTACGTGGTAGAATTATCGGCCGTCTGGAATATGGGCATATCCAGCTGGAAGTATCCAAGGAACTTGGAATCGCCCAGAGTGTCATCTCCAGGCTTTGGCAATGATTCCAAGATGATGGTAATGTGAGTAGACGCTACAGCACAGGTAGCCCCCGAGTTACAGTGCCGAATGAGGACCGGTATTTGGCAGTTACTGCCGAAAGAAACAGACGGATCACAATATCAAACCTGTCTCGTCAGCACTCTTCACCCACTGGTACGACAGTTTCAAGACAGACCGTGTACAGACGCATAGGGCAGATTGGTCTATATGCTCGTAGGCCGGTCAGATGTGCTCCACTTACTGCAACTCACTGTCGCCTACGGTTAGGCTGGAGTAGAGAGCATGAATTGGGGACACCGCAACAGTTGGCTTGTGTGATGTTTTCCGACAAGTCCAGGTTTAGCTTGCAGTCTGATTCTTGACGGACTTTAATATGGAGAGCACCAGGTACCCGTTACCACCAAGAAAACATCATTGAACGGCACCGTTACGGTGGTGCAGGATTGCTCGTATGGGAAGGAATTATTCTGGGTTTCAGAACTGCCCTGCATGTTTAAATTGGAACCATGACAGGCCAAATCAATCGGGACGTCATTCAGCAACAACATGTACGTTTGTTTCAAGTCGCCAAGGGCGCAGAATTCGTGTTTATGGATGACAACGCCCGTCATCACCGTGCAAACATCGTAAACGAGTGCCTTTGATCGGAGGATATCACCCGTATGGACTGGCCAGCATTCTCACCGGACTTGAATCCAGTAGAGCATATGTGTGGGACATGCTTGGCGGACCAGTTGTAGCCCGTCAATCAACTCCTACATGTCTATCGGAACTTCGGAGAGCATTGCTTGATGAATTGGTGTAATATTCCCCAAGATCAGGTCGATAATTTGATACCCAGCATGCCTAGACGCTGGGAGACATACTATGTCTTAACCATCATACCAATCATATAATATTGGTTTTTGTAAATAGTTTCTTTCTGTAATTTGCTCCAGGGAGCAAAAAATCGCGATTTTTATTAATTATATTAAACATATAGCATCTTTTTTGCTATTTGTATTTTGTTTAATAAATAGGCTTTACAAATAAGTCACATTTGTTTTGTTTCTGACTCTTTCTTCTCCTGAACTTGCATTATCCTTAAGGTATCCGAACACGTTGAAAATATCGATTTTCGCCAAAAACAACATTTTTAAAAATTCTTGTGTTGCATAGACCAGTCTTTGAACTATCCAAAATAGGTTTACTTTTATCTTTATGTTAATTAGAAGTCAAGATATTAATATTTTCGTAATAATCTGTAAACCGGAAGTGGACATTTAAATAACCGGAAGTACCGATTAAGGGATTAAAGGGCCAAAAACATGTTAAAAATGTATATAAACACAAATTTAGTTTGAAATACGGAACATTTTTTGCACTGCAAAATGAAAAAGGCCAATGAGAGTTTTAACGGTGTTTTGTGGAAATTTGTACCTAAAGATGCCTTTGTTGACCTCTGAACCCTCAGATTAGGGGCATTTATGTCTGTAATACATTTTAACGTATGCAATCAATAAATGCTATCAATAAATTTTTATAGGATTACTGAATGTTCTTCAGATTATTGGAGTGTATAATAGTGCAAATGCAGTTAGAGCATTTGCTGAGCTCGACAAAAACAGAATATACGAATCTAGGCGGCTATCGTTTGCGCCAAACACAAAATTGCCAGAAAAAAATGATTAAAAAAGGGAAATTATTAAATGCTGAGGAAGACGGTATAAACTGTAAATGTGGTGAATTTTAAGTATGTATACACATAATTCATTCTTAAAACATGTTAGTGTATAAATGCATTTTTCTCAAAATAGATTTTTTCTTATTTTTTGCTTACTTCAAATCAAATAACTCAAAATATAATTATCAAATTACTATAAAATTTAGTGGACTTTGTCTTAATCTATTTTCTAGAGAATCTACTAAAAGAATTTAGATTGAGGGAATATTTGTTTTTAATTTACAGCCTATTGTTTGAACAATAACGTCATAAATTTACTAAAAAATTCATGATAAATTCTTCGACTGGTTCTAAAATTTTTATTTATTATTATAACCATACGATTGTACTTACTTCTCTAGAGAAAACTATGTAGTTTATTTTGGTATACGTTTTGTTCGGATGAGAGTTATAGTTTTTGGTGTAGCCAATTTAAAGTTTTTAAAGAATTTGCTTAAATTTATGTTATTAAATGCGAATTTTCAAACAGTTTTAATGTTTATTTCAAATATTGACATTTAAATTACTAATTTTGAATAGTTTTAAACTCAGAAATATGATTAAAGTATGTCTACACCATGTTTTTCTAAAAAAAGTGCTCCGAACATTTTCGGATACCATAATTTATGAACATGAGTGTAATTTCGGAATCAAGTTAATTTTCTCAGGAGAAGCAAGAATTTTATTTTTTATTATTTATTTATTTGCTGAGCTGAAAATTAAAAGAGAGAGACGAAACTTCTTTGCATACACTGCAACGTCTTATTTTGCACCAAACTGATATATTAATTCGCAATTACGCCTATCAATAAATTTGTAAGACAAAATTTATTTGAATGGGTTCTTTTGCCTTTATCTATAAATTTAGACAATACTAAGTGTAATACATAGTCCTTAACTAGTAAATGCATTTAATGTTCCTAGCCAGTAGGAGAAAATAAATCTTAACTAGCAAATGATAATAAATATGCCATCCAACTAGAAGTTTTCCAATAATTCCATAGGACAAGAGATTATTGAACCCTAAATTGGAGGTTCATATAATATACAAGCAAAAATATGTGGTCATATTAACTTTGACAATTTAACAAATTAACATTTTCAATTTTTTTTTTCATGTGTTCAGTATCAATATTATCCAAAAACAGTGATTGCCCCGATGGACGTTACTCATGTCAAAGCGAGGAAATAAAGCCATAATCATCATGTTTTTCATGGCTGAAACTCATTTCCAGGGCCATAGGACGACTCACCTCGGCACCATCCATCAGAGAACTTTTCTCATCTCCTTGGCGGGGATAAGAAGAAAGAAAACATACATCAACCACCCGCGGAAAGGTGGAAGAAGAAAAGAGGCACCACCTTCTCTGTTGTCGCGTCTACCCCGATAACGGAGAGGACCTATTTTTCGCGCCTCGTCTCCCAGGCGATGAAAAGACCGAGATACTACTACAAGCCACCGGATATCTGGAAGGTAAGGAGTTTCGTTCCAGAAAAATGTGTCTGGGAAGATTCGCGCGTGCTTTTGTGGAACGAACTGTGGACTTGATTGAGTGGAAAAACTGGGGAAAGTCACGCTATCGGGAGATATGCGTCTGCACTTTTGAAGCGTGTGGTTTGGAAATACGAAAAATGCTATTTTGTCAAGGGAATGTATGCGTCTTTATGAATGTAAGAAAGTAGTGGCAATTCCTAGTGCAATTTGAATACGTACAGAAACACCTGAGGTCTTAGATAAGTGCATGAAGGACGTAAAAAAGTATATAAAAAATAAAGATAGTTACTGAATAAGAATATTTGCAGGAATATCACTTATTCAATATGGAAGCTATTAGCACACTATATTTTTTGCGTAAATCACGAAAATTTTTGAAAATAGAATAAAATGTTAATGCATCTCTTAAAATATACGTTTCATTTGTTTTTTTTAGTTCGAAAACTTTTCTTCAAAGTGATATGAAAAGATAGTTTAATTGTAATTCATTTTGCAATTTAAATCATTCATCAACATTTCTGCTTGACTTTGGATTTAACCTCCGTTATCCGCCAAATTGTAATTTTTTCAATTAATAGCTCTGTTGAAAATTTCTGTTGCATTCTAAAAAATAAAATTTTAATATTTCTTAAACGAATATTTCGTTCTTTACTCTTATTAAAGTTGGTTTCATTTGGTGAGCATTTTAAAAGTTGAAGAATATTCCCTGAGCTTGGAGACAGAATTGTATCGTAATCTTAAGTCTTATTGATAAATACGACTAACGAAGAAACAAGAAGAATTGTTGTATTGTAATATTAATTCAATAAGAAAAACAAAACATTTCTTTATTTCCAAAGTATTTTTCAATGAAATCAAGCATTGATTTTAAAGCAAAATGTTGACATTTTAAGGGTTAACACTTTTAAGCTAAAAACTGGAAATGTAAGGTAATAATTTTCAGTATTTTGAACGATTCATTTTTCTTACTGTAAACAAACAAAAAAATCTTGCCTTAGTTTCTGTATGAAAAAAATTTCAGATGTCTATGCGGTATACTTCTTAACATTGTTTTCCTTAATATGACACGCAGATAATAATTTTTATGTTCTGTGACTTTTATATTTTGATTTAAATGTACACAAATTTCCAGTGCTAAACGCTGATGGCTAAATTTCAAAAAAATCAAATGAATCAAATTTATGTATAGTTTATATTTTCTAAAATTTAAATAAATAATTTTTAATATTTCTCTCCTGTTTGTGATTAATGTTTGTCTATTGTGAATATATAATATTACTTTCTTTCAACGTTATTATCTTCTTTTAAAAGAGTGTTTTACAAATATCCTTAATGGATGCTAGAGATAAGTCAAGTTAAACAATAAACATTGCCACTATTTGGAAATTTTGGCGATAAAATTAAAGATTCTGTAAAATTTAAGAATTATAGAGTTATCTCCATTAGGAGCTGAGTTCCAGATAGTCTTTAAAAAAATTTTATTTGCTAGATAAAAAGCGAGGAGGCAAACGAAGAGGAAATTCTATCCTTGAAGTGTAGATCTTTTCTGCCCTGAACTACTTTATATTTAACTATTTCTGCTTGTGAGGTTAGTACCTACAAGTGCTGTTCTTTGTGTATACCTCGAATAAATTTTTTCTTCGGGTGCTTCGGATTTTTTTAATAGAATAAAGCATTGTTTTCCGTGACTAAGATTGTAGGACAACTCGCAACGAGCGATTTTTGCAATAATATATAAACTCAAATTCCAGCACTCGCAGCTGGTGATAAATTTAAAAAAAAATATATCAAATTTATGCAGTTTCTATTTTTGATAAAATTAATAGCATTTTTTTTTTTCATATTTATCTTTCACTTTTACCTCGCCACCATTTATTGTGATGGCGACTTCAAAAAATTACTGAAGGAGCTTTTTACAGAGAATCCTTTCGACTTTTTTCTGGGAAACCAAATATTTTGCTTTTTATGCTTAGCGACAGAACCAGAAATATTTTTATTATTTTGATTCTACTGATTCAACCGAATAAAAATTTGATTGAAAAGTAAGTTGAACCGCGCCTAAAATGGGAAACAAACTGTTGTATGTATGTAGTTGTGGGGAATTTCTGAATGATCTAAGCAAATTTAAAATATTTAATAATAAAATACAAAATTCCTCTAGAAAGATGAATATTAATATGAATTAGAACCCAATTTGTCTTAAAAGTATTATTTGTAATTTCAGCATTTACACTTTTAGAATTGTATTTCTTTACACTTACCCGTTCTTACATTTTATAATTTCTTATCAAATTTACTTTAAGATTTGTTAATAATTAATAAGATAATGTTTTATTTTGTCACTTATTTATTTAAAATTATTTTAGTGACGACATTGGCCCAAAAATCTTTAGCCCAATGTCCTATATTAGAAATTTTGCTAAGTGTCTTTTACCGAACTATGGATAAACTCAAACCTTACTATGGAATTAATTATATTTCTAGAAAACAGATTTTTTATTAATATGCTTAAAGTGTTATTTAAGTATTCATTGATAACTGGCATAAATCTTTACCTTTTATCTATGCATACTTAACGACAAATTTCAATAATATATACTTCAAAGGATTTATTTTCCTTAAAAATAATAATAAGTGATTCAAAATTTAAAAAACTGTAAGATAATGGTGTGAAAATTCTTGTCTTTCTACAAAAAGTGAAGCGAATCTTCCGATTTCTACAGAGAAGACGGATTCCTTCCGTTTTTCAGAGAGTCGATTGTGAATCCAACCAATTGATCACAGGTGGCCACCTCGTATCAATCAAGAACTCTAAAGAAATCGGGCTTTTGAGAAGACTTAAGAATGATTCTCCTGTCTATAGCAGCCTTCTTCTTTCTCTTCTGGAGATCTACGAATTTTCTATTTTATGGAATTCAAGATCTTCGATGAGCCTGTTCTTTTCTTAATACTGTGATAAATAATACCTTCATTTGGTTTTACTTTGCATTTGCGAAGGTAACTTTACACCACCATGCCATTTGTACAGAAAATTTGAATAGTAAAGGTCTGAATAGTTTTTTTCTTTCATTTCCATGTAATTCTGGCAAGTGATTTTCTTTTCAAATGCGTATAACAGTGTTTCTAGCAGTTACAGAAGAAAGAAAGCACTGAATCACTTCTGCAGAGAAATTTATAATTTTTAAGAATCTATTTTTTTAAGAGAACATAAAAGTTTTGGATACAATTCAAAGCAAGAGTTGAGGCAATACTGAAGTTAGTTGCATGAATTTATGAACTTCATACGCATATATAGTATTATAACAATACATGTTGACTTGAACATATTCCAGGTTATTCAGAAATTAAAAAAAATTAACATTGACACAAAAATGTAAACAAAAATGAAATGAAATTGAATTAAATAGAATTCAAATGCTGAATGCGCATAAATTGATATTTATTAAAAATATAGATTCTCATTTTAGAAATTAAATCCTGTATGTTTGGATTCGATTTCTTACCATACATCTTACATAGATTGCTTGAGTTCATTTACAGAAGTGTGTTATCTTCCACTGCTGTAGACATTGCAACGCATGATACCCCAAAGGTTCTCGATTCGATTATGATCCGAGCTGCCTACTAGCCAGTCGATATTTGGTCTAGGAATTAATTCGTGCGATTTTACAAGAGATGGCGTAACTAGCTTATTGTCCCATAGTTTCGTTTGTTCAAACATGCATTTAAAACTACTGTTATTGCGCATGTAGTTTAGTATATGCCATTTGGTTTAAGGGTAAACAACAACAATTTTTATTCAACTGAAAATGTCAAGTTTTGTGCCTGATAAAGTGTTTTTGCGGGGGGTTCTTCTTCATTACTTTAACATGAAGAAAAGTGCTACCGAAAGTCATCGTATTTTGGTGGAAGTTTATGGTGACCATGCTCTAGCTGAGCAAACATGTCAGAAGTGGTTTGCACGGTTTTAAAAGTGGTGATTACGGCTTGAAAGACCAAGAACGACCTGTACAACCAAAAAGATTTGAATCCTCTGAAACCTGGTGAAACTATTAATGGAGAACGTTATCAACTTCAGCTGATGCGTTTGAAACAAGCTCTGGCCAGAAAACGACCAGAATGGAATAACAGACATAATAAACTTAGTTTTCAACATGACAAAGCTCGACCACATGTCATAAAACCGGTCAAAACATATTTGGAAAATGGTGGATGGGAAGTGTTACCCCACCCGCCATATTCCCCAGACATTGCTCCTTCAGACTACTACTTGTTTGATTGCATGAATAACGATTTGCTTGGACAGTGGTTCACTTCTTCAGAAAATATTTAGAAATGGATCTCTGATTGGATCGCTTCGAAAAGTGAGGAATTCTTTCATCACGGAATTCGTAAATTGCCTGAAAGATGAGAAAAAGTAGTGGCGCGATGGACAATATTTTTGATAACGTATTTATGTATTTTGCTTTTGAAATAAAGCTTTAATTTTTTATTAAAACCTCACGAATTAATTCCTAGACCAAATATTTTTTTTTATATATTCTGAGAATTAAGCCAAACTTTTGTGATGTTTTCCCAGTGTGATTCGAAGCATTGTTTTGTGGAAATTCGTACAAAAAAACCATAGAGAAAATCAGAAAATGGCAGCAGGTCATCCTACAGAGTCTTAACATGACTAAACCATCACCGATCCTCCACTCTATAACAAAATTATAGTTCCTTGCGTGAGGATATTAGGATCATTAAATGCTCAACTATTAGGATCATTAAGATTCCCCTTTTATATTGCTAATAATTTTACGGATTGCTACTTAGATCCATTTGTTATATAATTTCGAATTACAGTATTCCTTGTGACTTATAATGTTGTTCCAAAATTGTTATTGTTGTGGTTTTTTATTTTATTTATTTTTTAACGAAATTTTTTTTTCCAAAATTCTTCTATGACTTGCATCTTCTGACAAAAAGGATATTCATGTCATTTATTGGGAAACAGCAATCATTAGACCTGATTGGTGATCGCATTTATACGTCACAAGCGGCTCATAGCTGCGTTTTCCTTTATATTTGCATCTAATAAATAAAATTTGATGAGTAGGTTCATTTTAATTATGAATAACAACCGAAATTTTCGAACAAAAATTACCTTTAATTGCTTACATTTTCAAGACCGTCTTCGATTGAATTTCTTTCGTTCTCACGTCATCTCGAATATAAAATATTATCGTTTGCAGAAATTATCTATTCGAAGTCTGTGATGTCATCTGTTTTTTTTTTTTTTAAATTTTGAATATGTTGGCAAAAATTTACAGAAACTCATAGTCGTATACAAACAAGCAAATTTCTACTTTACCCCCCCCCAGTAGCATTTCGGGTAACAAAACAATTGCACTTTGATAACGGCATTTCAAAAGAGCTTTAGAATACTTTTAAAAGCTTTTGTAATTCAATCACAATTCTAAATTTTAGAACTGAATTATGTTAATGTCTAGACTTTTCAATAACAAAGTATAAGTGCATTTCATTGTAACGGTAAACCTAATTTATATTCTGTTATTCTGCTATTGTGAATAATAATAGTATTTGCTAGTTTGCAACTTTTTTATTAAAAGTAACTTTACACTAAAAAAACAGGATTTCTCTGCGCCATAAAAATTCTAGGTGTGAAGTAACCCCAGATAGATTTTTAAATTTATTTTTTTCTCCTTTTATATTAATTAATGAAGAGAGAAATGTTTGTATTTGCTGCAGATACTTCCAGGGTAGCTAAAAGGTAGTTAGGAGCTCGTAATTATATGGATTACTCCCCAGAGGCATTAATTTAGTGTCATGCATGTGTACTTTTAGACAGGGAAACGGCGTTTTTACTACTCCCGAGTGAACAATTTGTTTCAAAAGGGAGAAAGTTCATATTGGTGAACTGATGGCTTCTTATTTACCTCCAATGAGGGGGAAAATGGAGTTATGAAGCTTGAACAGTCCGGCTTTTACTGATGTTGAAAATGTTAAAATAATAATGAACACTTAAATTATTAAAAAAAATTGTGATAGTAAATTTTCTTATTAATAACTCAATGGCTAAACTCAATTAAATAAAAGAGATTTTGAGAATTCCATTATGGTTTGAACGATTCTATATTATTTGATTATTATTTACATTATTATTATGTATATATGCAATTTACTTGTTTATTGTGTATTTCCATCCATATTGTAAATAAATATATTTGTAGCATCATGCAAAAGTGAGTTTAGTATTAAAATGCATTGAGAAAAGATTAGTGCAAAGAATCCTTGTGGCGGCGCTAATATAGCAATCGTCAGGTTAAGAAGTGAACTGAAATGAACTAATTTTTGACTATTTAAAGATTGCATCGTCAATTTCGAATCACGTTTTACTTTCTTACTCACTTATGCTGGTTGCATGTGAGATTATGTTTTATCAATAAAGATTTTGTTTTTTTATAAGCGAATTTTATTCTTCCTATTACTACTAATATTTAAACTACGAGCTAAGTAATGGATTAATTTACACTGGTGACCCGGACGTGATTTGAACACGCAATCTTCTGACCTATCTGACCTTCTGAGTTCTGTTTGAACTCGCAACCTCTACTATAACTTGCACCAAAATTTTTCAAATGCATAATCCATTATTAATTTAATGAAAATATTCATTATTCAAATTTTATTTAATGTTTTGTTTCATGTTAATTTATAATTTATGCGTTTCTCTTGTAATCATCTAACAAAGAAATAAATAAATGAAACCCTTTTTTGTCTTTAAGGAGAACCAGTAATCTTTAAATGAATTTTGAGATAATCGAAATTGATGCAAAATAATCCCAGACTACATAATGTACATATTATTCAATTTTAAAACTTTTGAATTGTATTTTTTGTAAAAAAGTTACAAATAAAGATGAAGTTTTAGAAGCATAAACTTAAGATGAATTTTAATCTTTATAATTAAAATTTAAAATGCAAGACCCAAAATACGATAACAATATGATGCAATATCCAGGGTGTCTCAATTCTTAAGATAGGGGAGAAATACAAATACAAACAAACATCACATAGTATTATCAGAAATATCAAACTGAAGAACTAGTGTGGGCTTCTCTTGAGCTCTTCAATTGATAGCACCCGACCTATTTAGCCAAATCTTTTTAAAAAATATTCTCAAAGTCAAGTTGTATGACACGCCTTTTAGCTATCCGAGAAGCAAAAATATTTCATCTCAAGTACACAAGTTTGTGAAGTTACGGTATTTTCGATAGGGTCGCCAATATCCATGAAATGCAATTGTGAAAGTATGAATGATAAAGGGTTTTAGAAATTGCTGTGAAACTAGATGTGCGAAGAATAGAAGAAAATGTTCGAAATAAAAAAATTTTGCCTATTTTTGTCATTTCTTCATCTTCATGCTTTCTCTAATTCATCCAGATAGCATTTAGGTAATATCTTCCTGCGGAAGTAGGATTTGTTTTTGTATTTTCTACATCCCCTAATAGTAGCGCTGCATAAAGCATAAAGCACATAATCTCACACAGTTTGTTTTTAAAATTTATTAAACGTTAATATAACGAATTTCATTGAAACAGATAAATGAATAAATTAAACCACAAGAAATGGATGTGTTTGAAGAAGTTATTCTGATTCTTATCAAAAGAAATTCTGAAATATGTCATGTTCTTAAAATCAATCAAGTAAGTAAATCAAGCATGTGTTTAATATGATTGATAACATATATGCGATACATAAATATGGATATAGATGGATTTTTACCAAGCCTTTATTACACGACAATAAAAAATGTAATTTTTGGAAGTTTGTTATAAAATAATTGATATCGCTATGGATCATTCATCATATTCAAAGTTTCCTAACTTTTTGATTCTTCAACAATTTTAACAACAAAAGTTCGTTTTTTTTTTTTTATCGTGGAGGGAAGAATATTTTTTGTCAATTGTCCCACTCTTTGACTGAAAATGAATAATTAACCACATTAAAAGAATGAATAGTTAGATAGAAAGATTCAGCCAATAACTTCTGAGATAAATATTGTATTTTAAGAAAATTTTATACATGCTCTATCTTAAGCTCCTAGCAATTCTTTCATCAATGACATTAATTTAATTACAACGTGGTTCTTCATTTAATTTCCAAAATATTTGAAATGATACTGATTAATGTATATATTCGTTCAAAGTTTCTGAGTCTCTAACTAGTGAAAGGAAAGAGAGCTATATGAATGGTATCTCGGATCATGCCAATAAAATTAACTAAACTAAATGATGTTGGGTCCCTTATCATCAAATGTCGATGGGTGAATCGAGTGTGCCGAATTCTCAACCTAGTTAAAATTGCGTCCAGTTTTCTACTGTGTAAAGAGGGCATGAGATCTATTGTAGGCTTAATTGTATGAAGCTTATTACGAATCTGTGAATCCCATTCAGTTTGCCATTTGGAATGCAAAATGTGACATATACTATATTTCTTATAATCAGAAAGAAGAATCTCTGCAGGCAAGAAAGTAGCAGCCAATTTAGCTGCCATATTATCCTTTTCACATTTCCTGGAATTTCCACAAGTGTGGGGACCCAAAATAAAATAATTTTAAAGCTCTTTCAGACAAGTTTGTCATTCAAGTTTAAAATATTAAATAGCAAAAGATGCTGCGAGCATGTAAAGATGACAGAGATTTCCAAAGAGCTCAATGAATCAGTGTATATTATATAGCTATATGCAGAACAATCTGAAATGCATGATAAAACTTTTAAAATAGCAGTTACTTCTGCTGTAAAAATGGAACAAAATGAATGAATTCTATAAGCTGTTGTTTAATTTGAAATAATACAAGCGAAAGAAATATGATAGGAGTCTCTAGAAACAACTGTAAAAATTGGTTTGATTTGACGATATTTTGACGATGATCAGCAAAGATTTGCTGATAAATGATATCTGCAGTGTTTTGTTTATCAAAATGTTGAAAGGGATTCAAGTATTAGATACCATGAAATTTCTAGAGTAGTAAGAGAAATGATTGTCCAGAAACTGCTTGTTCTTTTTCTAGATGCAGTTCAGCAACTAAACGAGTAATTTTATCAAAGAATGAGGGTACTAATGATGATTGAGTAGCATGAAGGCGCTGTAAAAATCGGCTTTATAAAAATTATAGAAGAGATGACCAAGGTTTGATAAAATTTTAAAATAATAATGGAGAGACAATATCTGCCTTCTGATGAAGGCAGATATTGTCTCTCCATTATATCTTCTAGGGAAATTGGAATTCATTTGTTATTAGATTCATGCCATGCAACTCAAGATAAAGTGACAAAAATATATAAGAGTAGTTCCTGTCCAAAGAAAGAGAGCGAAAGAACAGAATTGTTTAATAACAGTTGTTAATAACAGAAAACAATTGTTTTATTAATTTTAAAGCATCGTGTTATAAATAGTTAGACTTGAAAATATTTTGTTACAAGAAGCGACGAATGTATCAGCTAATACATATATAAATTCAAGATCATTACAGCTGTCAGTCTGAATAGGAATTATTGCAAGAATTCGAGTTTAGTTTATTCTATTAAATCTCGTTCCGAAGATATGATAATATGATACGAAAATCATAATCTGTTAATTTTGATACGAACCTCATAATCTGAACAGACCTGTCATTTGAAAGATGATAACATCATCAAAGTCAAACCTTCTCCCTTACCCTCGATACTCCACCAGTGAAAAAACGCTCAATCCTTGACTTTTTTTTATCGACCACTTGCACCGTATATATGAAGAATCGTTCCGTAGAATCCTGTATCAAGTCTCCAATACTTCAGTCATATTTGCAACACTCTATCACAAAGTTACACTGACCTGTGAAAAACAAATAGATTTAAAAAGAGAAATACTTTCAAAGAAAGTTAAAGTTTTATTTATAACTAATCAAATAAGTAATAATTAAATCAAATATTTTTCATTAGGAATATTACTTAATTAATCATCCTAAATGTGGCTTTTACCGTTGTTCAAAACAATAACTTTGTTAATTAATTTATTATAATGACAAATGATAACAAGGTGGCAGAAGCATCAACTTAAACTGTCTAATATTATCTAAAACTAATATTATCTTTATTTCTGCACTCTCACAGTTATAATTTAGATATTCACGATTAGCATATATAAGGAATACCAATGGAAAACAAGTACTGGTAAAGATAAACAGCGAATGTCTTTTTCCAGCAACATTGTAATTATCTTCTTATTTAAGAGATGGATAAAGTTATTCAGATATCTACTTAGAAATTATTCCTGAAAGATAATTCCTGAAACCTTCTCTTGATTTCGCTTCTATTAGGAAATGGACACTCGAAGAGACTTTGTTGAGGAATTGTAATTGTATATACAATATATAAATTGTATCATGCAACATAAATCGTTTAAAATCTAAAAAATGCTCAACCGTATTAATTAATTAGCCTGGAGCTGACAACTTTAACTGGTAGAAAATTATTTAGTTGTAAATGTTTGTTAAAAACATTTACACACTTTTAATTACACTTCTAATTTAAAATTAATTGAAATTTTAAAGTTTTCCTCATTTCTTCGTAGTATATTAACACACACAAAAAAAGCAATTAAATAACACAGTAAAATTCAAAAACATTTACCTTTCAGTGATATCAATTTTATTATACAGGATGATCAAGAAATAATAGGAGACGTTCGGAGCCCTGCAGCGTGATATGTATTGGACGAAATATAACAAAATTTGCCCACCATACACATTAAAGTGTGCGATTTCGATTTATCAAGAAAAAAAAATTAGTATCAAAAATGCCCTTTATTATGTAATTTGCTTACACAGGTACTTTGTGACATGACATCGAAGATAAAAGGAAGTGTTGCGGGAATAAATCATTCAGCGTTGTCACTATGTGAACACGCCTTATTAGTCAAGCTGTTTTATCAGCGAGATGAAATTGCCAGTGCTGATCTCCGTGAATACCGATGTTTAAAACAGTTACCTAGAAGACCGATGTTAATAACTAACTTACGAATAATTGTTGAAAGAATTGAAACAACAGGAATTCTTGCTGTGCCTAGAATTCAAGGCCGAGGACGTAAAGGTAACTAGCAGGAACAAGTTGAAGAAGTTGCAACAGTCGTTATGGATCAGGCAATAACTAATAAGCAGGGTACCAGCAGTGCACGTTCAATATCATGACAAACGGATATCCCATTCTCGACGGTGCAGAAGATATTGCATAAACTGAAATTTTATCCGTATAAGATAATACCCATTAACTGATGATACTGATCTGAATCTTGGCAATTTCTGGGTGTGAGGCTATTCTGGTTCCCTTGAAAGGCGTTGTGTATCAGGTACATGTTCCTGACATTTCTACCTTAAAAGATCAAATAACGTTGCATGTCAGACAAATAAATGCCGATATGATGTGAGTCACCGTCGAAACCCTCGTGTACTGCATGCATTATTGGAACATCAAATTGGTGGTCAGCTTGAGCCAAATTTGTTAGTTGCTATAATAAACGTTTTTCTTTGGTATTTGATGTGTTGCTATTTACTGTTTCCATTGGCAGTTATGTATTTTTTTCCATACATTATGCGCTTGCAACGCCTGGATTTTCAATATCGGCATTTTTGGTACTAAATTTTTTTTTCTTAATAAATCGAAATCGCATACTTTAATGTGTACGGTGGCCAAATTTTGTTATATTTCGTCCAATACATATGCTTCAGGGCTCCGAACCCTGTTTTTTCTTGATCACACTGTAGTTCAAATTATGTTCTAATTTTAATAGAATTTTAATTTTTCGCATACAATGTATATAATTTTAATATTTCGTATACAATGTATGCAAAGAAAAAATATGATAATCATTGAAAATTCGAACTTAAAATTTTGAAGAATTTTCACCTTTTATATTTTCCTGTGTCCGGAAAAAAAAGCGCATTTTTGAAATTTTTTCTGCTTGTCTATGAGCACGATAATTGACAAAGATACGAGCTAAGCAGATAAAATTTTATATAAACCTTCATACCAAATTTTTATTTTATTTTATCAAATTTTGGATGAAATCCATCAAGAAATCTGTCTGTCCAGCTGTATGAATTTAAGTAAACACGAAGACAACAAATTAGAGAGAGTTAGTTGAATAAAGTTTAATACTCAGATTATTTAGTATATAAAGTGAATATCTTGCCGTATTTAGAATCAAATCCATCACGGTATTGACCTTTGTCGATCTATACTTTCCTACGCATGTTAACGCTATAGCTCAAAAATGTATTACTGCAATGAAATTTGATATGTGATTTTTTCGTTGCAATTGTCGTACTATATCAAATTCTGGTTTTCATTAGTTGAGAAAAAGGCATTTCAAGTAGTCATTTCCCCTTGTAGTGTTCATTTTCAGTTTTCTGATATTCGTGTATTAATCGCATTCCAACAATTAATAGCCAAAGATCGCATACTAGATTCTGCAAAAACGCTATTTATTAGTGTCAAAGATAACTATTCGTAAGATAACTATTTCGTAACTATTGTTTAACCAATTCCATACAATTATTGAACAAGTAATATTCGTGTATTAATAGTATCCCAGCAATTATTCGCCTAAAATCGCGTATAACACTCAATAAAAATGCTATTTATCAAGTCAATGAGCGATATTTCGTAACTATTGTTTAACCAGTACCATACAGTTACCATACAAGTACCGATTTTATTTATTATAATAAGAAGCACACAACTCTCATGTGCGGATATTCGCAGTGTTTAGAGTCTTTTACAAGATCCACAATTTTATGGGGGACTGAATAACGCCATTATTAGAAATTATGCGGGAACGTTTCGGAAATACTACTCCCTCTGGTTTCTGGATATTTTAAAATATGCTTTAAAGACAATAATTTTCATTGTTTTAGTTCCTGCTTTCATAAACACATACATTGCAACTATATTAAATACTTTTCGGGCTCACATCATCGTTATTTTAATTAAGAAAATGTTTAAGAAATTATAAATATAGATGCATTACCCTTAAAACATTATCATTCTACGATATTCCGAATTAGAAACTTGAAGCTCCTTTAAAATATTTAAATGCAAATGGTAACAATGCAGTCAAAACTTAAGTACTATTTTCACAAAATTAGTTTTAATAAAACTAACGGATAGAGTTTTTTACTTCAGCTCTCCACGTACGTGTTCTATAATTCCGCTCTTAACACATGCGAGAAAGAAAAGGAATATTAGAGAAATTCTGTGACTGTGTGCCAACCGAGACATGCTTAATTATCTTCTTATTGGCGAAAAGAATTAAGTCATTAAGATATTCGTCGTGAAAATTACTCCTTTGGCGACAGTTATTTCTGCTATTCCTCTAAATGTTGCTTCTGTTCTGTCTGAGAACAATGTAACTTTGAAGGAATTTGTTTTAATGAGAATGGTAGCGATGCAGCTGAAATGTAATTAGTGTTTTCATAAGATACCTTTAAAATGAGAAGACAATTAAACATTTTTTAGAGAATTAAACACATAATGATAAATTTTGAGGATTCATTTCAGTTATCTATCTATACTTATAATAAAGCTCAGTGTGTGTGTGTGTGTGTGTGTGTGTGTGTGTGTGTGTGTGTGTGTGTTGGCGCTCTACAGGCCAGACCATTCAACCTACAGCTACAAAATTTGGCACGTGTATACCTTGGAGGCCGGGAATGTGCACCTGGGGGTTATTTTTTCGAATTTGTAATTAGAATTTTATTTATTTAAAAATTAAACGAAATTTTGGCGTGTTTCTGCAATAACTTCCGAAAATATTACCGCACAAAAAAGATTTTTACATGAAGTTAAAGATCGAAAATTTATCTTTAAAATGATACCAATGTTTTATCCTTAAAATTAAATTTCTATTTTTAATGAATTTTTAAATAAATATTTTAATTATATTTTTCAACACTTTTTTTCGTACAAAATAAAAATAAAATTTAAGCTGCACGAGCACGTTTCGCATTCATGGGAAAAAATTAGCTTTTTTCAAAGTGTTGCCATCACATTGATTAAATCTACAATTAAAAATAAATTAAATCTTTTTGGAAATGAAATCTGAAAAAATATAATTTTCGGCACGTGTCTGTAGGAAATGAAACAAATAAGAAATATTATTTTTTCTAAAAAATAAATTCAAGAAAAATTATTTTATGATCTTTTACACTCTCTATATTATTAATCCAATAAATCAGTTTTATTTTAAGGCAAGTTTTGTTTAATATGAACAGGATATCCATTCAAATCAGGGTCACACAGCTAATTTATAAACCTTTAGTAAGACACAGATCTGCTAAAATGGTCTAAATGGTAAATGATTATATTTTATGTCACTTGATTCAATAAATGCTCTAATAAATAACGAATTTTTGATTTTCCATAACGCTTCTGCTGTGGAAATCACGATTAACAAAATGTTCTTGAAACAGTAATATTTTAAATAAAAAAGTTAATTTCCAATCAACTAAATCAATCACTTAAACTGACTGATTTATGAAAATTTAAATATCATTATTCAATAAAAAAAAGGATAATTTTAGATTTTCCATCGATCGTTTCAAAGAAAATACGCCAATCAGCACGCAGGTTTCTCAAGTTTAATTGGCCTAAGATTATGAAAATGTTGAGTTTTTCTAAATTTTTAACATTCAAAACTTCATAAATAAGTCTTAGGTGATCGTGGAAAATAGAAACATTCATTCATTTATTTAAAATTTGGTGTGTCCAGAATATTTATCAGAATATGATACCTTACTGCATTAAATTTAGACTTCATAATTTTTGAAATATATTTATAGGCCGGAACAAAATATTATTATTGATTTCATTTCAATCCTTTTGAAAGCAAAACTAAAAACTGAATTTTATGCTGAATCTTAGAAATTTTTGTTGAATTATTCTTTGAGTTATTACATAAATTATGAAAAATATTTTGTAGCTCATATAAGACTTAAATACCGAGCGATTCTGTTTGCAATACTCATATTCAATAATAATAATAATAAATAAATAACAATAAAGATGATAAATAAAATAAAACACTTGGTTTTATTAAAAAATATCTTTATATAAATTGCAATTTCATAATTTCCACTTTAAATTAAAGTTGAAGTTTTACCGGAAATGGCAACATATTAGCAAAATATATATAGTAAATTGAACGAAACGATCTAAACAGCATAAGTTTGGTATGACTATCAAAATTTGAAAATTAAAAATGTTTTGTTTGAGAATCTATTAAGAGACCAGTTACTTAAAATATTTAATTGAAAATTGTAGCGAGCTATTATACTGGCGAAACGGCTGGTCGCCAAAGGCGGCTAGTCTATACTTATAATAAAGCTCAATGTGTGTGTGTGTGTGTGTGTGTGTGTGTTGGCGCTCTACAGGCCAGACCATTCAACCTACAGCTACTAAATTTGGCACATGTATACCTTGGAGACCGGGAATGTGCACCTGGGGGTTATTTTTTCGAATTTTTAACTAGAATTTTATTTATTTAAAAATTAAGCGAAATTTTGGTGTGTTCCTGCTATAACTTCCGAAAATATTACCGCACAAAAAAGATTTTTACATCAAGTTAAAGTTAAGATCAAAAATTTATCTTTTAAATGATACTAATGTTTTAATCTTAAAATTAAATTTCTATTTTTAATGAATTTTTAAATAAATATTTTAACTATGTTTTTCAATATTTTTTTCGTAAAAAATAAAAATTAAAATTAAGCACGTTTCGCATTCATGGGAAAAAATTAGCTTTTTTCAAAGTGTTGCCATCACATTGATTAAAGCTCCAATTAAAAATAAATTAAATCTTTTTGGAAATGAAATCTGCAAAAATATAATTTTCGGCACGTGTCTGCAGGAAATGAAACAAATATGAAATATTATTTTTTTCTAAAAAATAAATTCAAGAAAAATTATTTTATGATCTTTTACACTCTCTATACAGGTTGTTTATTTAGTCCTGGACCCATTTTGATGTTTAATGACTCATAAAATAATGAAGATATAAACAAACTTATGGCATTTATTGATGGAATAACTCATATATTTTCCTTTTCAGGTTTGAATATTTTTACTTTTGTAAATATCGTCTTCGCGTGTTTTTAATTTCAGATAATTTCATTTTCCAGTCTAAATATCTGCACTTTTCTAAATATCGTCTGCTTATTAATTGCATTTTTCTCTCTTTTGTTTTTGGCAACTATTGAAATGTTATGTTTACTTTTGATGTGTTTGTTCTATGTAGTACCTTTGTATGTGATGTTTTATTCGGGCGGATATTAAGGAGAATGCATACACCACAAGAGAAAGCACAGATTTTATGGTGGTCATAGAGTTAATTTCCAATCAACTAAATCACTGATTTTTTAGAGTTAATTTCCAATCACTTAAACTGACTGATTTATGAAAATTTGAATATCACTATTCAATAAAAAAAGGATAATTTTAGATTTTCCATCAATCGCTTCAAAGAAAATACGCCAATCAGCGCACAGGTTTCTCAAGATTAATTGGCCTAAGATTATGAAAATGTTGAGTTTTTCTAAATTTTTAACATTTAAAACTTCATAAATAAGTCTTAGTTGATCGTGGAAAACCGAAACATTCATTCATTTATTTAAAATTTGGTGTGTCCAGAATATTTCTCAGAATATGATACCTTACTGCATTAAATTTAGACTTCATAATTTTTGAAATATATTTATAGGCCGGAACAAAATATTATTATTGATTTCATTTCAATCCTTTTGAAAGCAAAACTAAAAACTGAATTTTATGCTGAATCTCAGAAATTTTTGTTGAATTATTGTTTGAGATATTACATAAATTATGAAAAATATTTTGTAGTTAACATAAGACTTAAATACCAAGCGATTCTGTTTGCAATATCATATTCAATAATAATAAATAAATAACAATAAAGATGATAAATAAAACAAAAGCTTGGTTTTATTAAAAAAATATCTTAATATTAATTGCAATTTCATCATTTACATTTTAAATTAAAGTTGAAGCTTTGCCGGAAATGCCAACAAATTAGCAAAATATATATAGTACATTGAACGAAACGATCTAAATAGTATAAGTTTGTTATGACTATCAAAATTTGAAGATTAATAATGTTTTGTTTGAGATTCCTTTAAGAGACAAGTTACTTAAAATATTTAATTGAAAATTGTAGAGAGCGGTAATACTGGCGAACAGGCTGGTCGCCAAAGGCGGCTAATAGATAATAAAACCAAATTTCGTAAATGTATTTTATTGTTTATACAACATCTGAGAAATCTCTATTGGAATAGCATCTGAAATACATCTGGGAAAACATTAGTCTTTGTAATAATAAAATGCAAATAATGATGTATTGAAAATTTAAATGATCTTATAATCTTAAGCTGTCGTGTTAAATAATCACATAATCTTTAATTTTACATGCCTTTATCTTTACTTATATTAAAGATTAATATGTATTTGAGCCTGCTGTTAGATCATTTGATTTACCAAATTAGGTACATACATAATTTTGAGAACGATAAGTTGACCTCAGAAAGATTTTTTTGAAATTTTAATTAATTAAAAATTAAGAAAGTCTATAACACTTTTCCTTGATAACTTCTGAAATTATTGTTGCACAAAAAAGATTTTACATCATCTGGAAATTTAAAAAATTACATTTTCAGGTATAACAATAATTATTTTTTTAATTTAATAATCTTTTAGAAATATTTAAATGTATTTTTCAACATGGATATACGAAGATACATAATGAATTCTGTACGAATATTAATCTTAAACGATAATACAAAAGCGTAATTCTAGAAGCCGATCAAACTTATTGATAAAAATCACATTTAAAGTTGCAGATATTTCTATTTTGCAATCCGACTTAATATCGATATTAATAGCAAAAATTTGAAATGTGCAAAATAATGAAATAGAACTTCTGTCCTTAGTACAAATGATATAACAAATCAAGCGATATAATCACTAAATTCTTAAAGGAATTTATAAAAGAGTTAAATTTTTATTAAAAATACTATAATCATGAGAAAAATGCCGAATTTTACATTGTTTGAGGTTAAAAATTATATTATATTGATGAAAATGCTAGAAATAGCAGAGTATATCTATATTTTTCAAATTTTAGCAAAGCTGATAGAAAATTAGGTAAATGTGATGTAAAGTGAATAGAATGGTACAAAAGCGTAAACGGTGTAAAATAATATGAGTTATATATTCATCTGTCTGAAGAAGCTATTAAAACCATGCTGCATAAAATATTAAAATAAAATCATTTTAGCGACTATTAATTTCGCAAACTAGCTGTTCGTCAAAAGTAGCTAGTATAAAATAAATACTAAATTAAATTAGAATCTTTTTAACTCGAATTATTTGTATATTTAAAAAATGAGATTTAAATTTGAAATATTACTTACTAACAAAATTAGATTAGAGACCATTTTTCATGCAAAAATATCGCAAAAAAAAAATCGAGTCCTGTAATATAGTTTAATTTTAAAATGTACATTTTGTGAATTAATGGATTAAATTTATATAATTTATAGAAATATCACTTATTTCAAATTTAATTACCATCCTTATTTTGAAGCAAATAAAAGATTTGAAAGTTAATTTGGTGCATTACATTACCTTTCTATAATACAACTAAAGAATTAATAGTATTTGATGAGAACAAAGCCTCTTGAGACATTATTCCGTTCTGCAAATGCAGTCATTATGTAAATACAGACATGTCTGGTCAAAGCGGCCATAGACAGAAATAAAAGGTTAATTTGTAATTTGGCACCAAAGGCGTTCAGTAAATTGAGAAGGCTCCAAAGAGAGAGACACTGACATATTGGACTATAGTAGTAGGCGTTGAAAGCATTAATTAATGAATTAGAGCAAAATGTTCGTAGGAATAGGACTTCAGATAGCAGATGTAATAGTTGAAGAGAACAGAAGTAAATATTTTACCTGACTGTCGAGTACACGCCTATGTACACATTTTCTTTTACTGTGATTGAAAACTACTCTCCTTGAAATAACTATAATATCTATATCTTCGACGAGACAAGTTATTCTGTTTAATTAAAATGACTGCATTTCCAAAAGAAAACAGTTCACAGCCTTTTCAGCTGCCGTTCACAACGTTTTTCTTTTCACAGCTTTTTTTTATTTCAATACCGAGTTGAGTTATCACTAGCTTCTTCAAAGATCGCGGATTCACTCAACATAGACGCTCCATTCAAAATAGCCATTACGCTTCCGGCGAGTTTGAAGCAATGAGTGACAATGTGAGATCAAAATATGAAAACAGAAAAAAAAGAAGAAATTAGTGAGAAAATTTGACTTTATTCTACCTGACGAATGCATCAAATATATATATATATATAATTTTGATGCATAGTCAAGATGGGCAATTAAGTGATTATTATCTACATCCTGGACCTTTCGCCTTCAGATTTCGAATATTTGATAAATTGAAGAAAGAATTCAGGAAACAATTATTTCTCTGATATGTCTTGGAAGATGCTCTCAAAACAATCCGAGATTTTAAAGAAAAAGAATTATCCACATAATATTCTAATTGGGATAAATGTCTCAATAATTTCGTTCTAATTTACTGAAAATATTTATTATTTTAGACTTATTCACTAGCTTATTATCAATTCGCTGCTATTGATTAATATAATAGACATATTTATTTCATTATTTGTCTGTTATAACAGCGGCAAAAGGTCCCAAAAATTTCTCCAATTTGATGATTTCAATCATCAAACTATATAGCATGTGATTCGCAAGTTCAAAATTTTTCATTATAATAAATAATTTACTTGAGTATATTTTTATAATGGGGTCAATTCATGTGACGTAAAAATCACATGTCATGTACTTCTTGCGCATGGCATTAAGTTTAAGTTTCATGGCATTTAAGTCGATCAGTCTGCCATTAACGTTCTCCGCCAAGTATGAAGAGGATTTTTTTTTTTATATTTGAAGTTATAATTTTTGAGTCATTTTCTTTCCTCTTATTATGTGTTAACAGAGGAAATACTGGTGTGCTGATGGATGCATGCTTTAATGCGAAACACAAGAGTGACTGTCATGATAAAATGTTTTCTTATTTTCCTTTCAACAATCCTCCTTTCTCAAGCGTTCGAAGTCGGTGATATGCTCCGAACATTTTGAAGAATTCATTCAGTGTGTAACCATTTATTAAATATAGCTGTTCCAGTAATTTGTTAGAAAAACTCTGAAGAAAAAGAAATTGGCAAGCGATTTGCCGTCAAAAACAATCAAACAAAATCGTGAGTGCATTTCTAATTTACTTTATTCACATTTAATGAAATTTTTGATAATTTTGAATACGCTTAGAAGGTTTTAAAATGTTTACATGAATATTACATTGCATTTTTTACAAAATCTTATCTAAATTTAATTAATGTGAGTAAACAAACTCCTGTTGCAAAAATAACAACTGCTATAATGGTAAACTTAGGTAGAAGTGAATATTACTAGTTTTCTAATTACATTTGCAGATTTGTGATCGATTCAAAATGAATTTATATCAAACAACTTTTCTATTGTTAAAAATGAAATGCAAATAGCTTATTGTATTTAAACTGAAATTGACTGTTATCATAATATCCTGTTATAACACTGTGCACCTCAGTGATTTCTGTTTTAATAAATAAAGGTCTTTTCATTGAAAATCAATTTCCATATCAGCATTTATTATATAATTTTTATTCCCAACTTCATTGCTACGTGCATGTTTCACTTTTTTTCTATTTCTTTAACCCATCAATTTTGAATTATAAAATTCTGTGAAAGCATAAAAGTGTTTCTTTCAACTCCTCTTTATATCTCCTATTTAACTTCCCTCTCTGTATATATATTATGACCTTATTCTTGTTTATTAAATTTACTGTATTGTATGTTTTTGTTTTATTTTATGATATTCATTCAATGTAATTTTTATCAATGTAACTTTAGCATTTAAAAAATTTCATAAATGTTCTGCTTTAAAAGTATATTGTTCAACATAATTTTTTTATTAGTGATAAAAAAAACTGTACTTTAGTATCTAGGATGTTTCTGTTGAATAAAATTGATTTCATTATTTACATTGACATTCTTGTCTTACTGTGTTTATGTTATTTCTAAGCGTCTAGAAAAATAAATGTTGATAAATAATAAATAGGTTTTTTTTAGTTTTTTTGAATTAGTGAGTACATTAAAATATACATTTGATCATATTTCTTCAAATAATTATCACATATATTTTCTCTCTATATATATCTATATTTGTAATGTGTAAATAAAAATTATAAAAGCGTGATTTTGTTTATTTTTTTAATGATTTCTACAAATTAAAATGAAACTATTTAATCATAAGTTGCATAGATTTAAAAAAAGTTATCCATACCTTTTAAATTTCATAATTTGAAATTGTAAATATAATTTATTCAATATGTACTAATTTGAGTTTCACGTTCTTTCCTCTGAGCAAACTGAAAACACATCAAAGTCTCAATATTTATGAAAGTAATTACATAAGAAAAAAAATATTATAATTTTATTAGTCAGCTTTAAAATATTAACTTATCTAAGACTAATAAACATTTTTAAAAAGAACTAACTAGGGGAACTATATTCATAAGATTCAACATTCAATAATATTTAAATAATATGTAAAAAAGAACATATGTAATTTTTCAAAAACACTGCCATGATCATTTGTCAAAATGTATCCTTCGGATAAAAAAGGGGGGTATGGGAAAGGAAAGAATAAAGCGGCACCAAACGAATTAAAAAGCGATGTTAATTAATTATGAAAAACAATAATTCCTAATAATAAAATAATAAAATACTAATTAAAATTTGGTGAAAACAATTCAAAATAATATCTTTAAAAAAATCAGAAGTTTTTAATAATTGATCGGCTAGTGTAATATTTACTAAACAATGGTTTCGTCAACGTTATCAGCAGACATCACGAGACATACGCAGAACGGTTGAAAATTGAACAGAAGCGGTTTGTTTGGTACCTGACACATGACCGTGAATTGACCCCATTAGGCGAAATTTTTTCTTGGCACTTTTTGTCGCCGTTAAAACCGAATTGTACCTTTATTTCTTTATATAACTATATGAAATCTTGGTTAAGTTTAGATTTTTATATTCGATCAAAATATGAAGATAGAAAATCTATTTACATAAACCTTTTAATTAAAAAATAATAATAAATTCACAGAAATTACATACAATACATAATGCTATGAAAGCTCATTGCCAGTAGCAACTGAAAAATTTAGAAATAAATATTAAAATCAAAAAGAATCTTCTTAATATCAAAAGTGAAAAGTTATTATCAAAATGAAAATAAAAACTTAATGCTTAGATAATATCATAAAATGTTAAATAGATAAACCTTCTTTTGAAGTATTGAATTTTCTCCATAAAAATTTATCAGTAGATGTCTGACTCTTTGCACATTGTGTTCATTAAAGTTGAGTTTTAGAAGATGCCATTCTTACGAAAGTCGGGTAGGAATGCGCAAAAAATGTTTAAAACTTCTCATTAAATGAAGAAATTCAAAGAAAATGCATACAATATGTAAGCTCATGAATAGCTCATTAATATGAAAGCTATGAATATGAAAGCTATGAAAGCTCATTGAATATAATAATCGAAGATAATAGATACAATATTAAAATCAAAAAGTATATTATCAGCTTTCAAAATTGAAACGTTATTATTATCAAAAAGAAAATAGATACTTAATGCTTAGATAATACCAGAAAATATTAAATAGACGTGACTTCTTTTGAAGCGTTGAATTTACTTTATAAAAATTAGCAGTGGATATTTAACTCTTTTCACATAATATTTATTACCAGGGATTTTTAGATGACACGTATAAAAGTTTCTTTCTTTCGAAAGTCAGATAGGAATGCTCAAAATATATGTAAAACTTCTCATAAAATGAGGTTGGGATTCCGAGCGAAACCCTCTTCAACCACTTTCAAGTTTCCCAAATTTCTGAGGTGAACTATTCCAAGCTCGAATAAAAATCCTTGAACCCAGTCGACGCGACTTAATGCTCCGAACCTCGCCAAGTCATTAGAGGTGCGACCTTTCACGACACCTAAACTCGAAGTCACGATGATTAACATTAAGCCGGGAAACTTTTAAAAGTTGTTCCGAGAGTCCCAAAGAAAGTTGTCCCAGCCGATAATTCCCTGCCGCCCCTGATGAATGTTCCCCGGATTACGAATTTCACGGAATGCGGAGCGAGATTCGTCCGAAATGAATGTAAAGGATTCCGATGGAAGAAATTCTTGTTTTTGGTGTTTTTATAACGTGTCCGTTATGGTTCTGGTATTGGAAATTCCATTAAAGTGAGGGGAACGTCGTGAAAAGGAATATCAGAATTTTATGAGACTTTAATGATTATGCCTGACATTAGGTTCGAGTTTTCAGAAGTTTATTCATATTTTGAGAATAGAAATATAACAGATGAAATGGTTCGCTAGAAATGGTAAGTACACGCGCTTGCACTTTAAACAGTAATATGTATTTAATAATAAACAAAAATCAACCTTTAATTTTTCTTGATCTTTCGATATTCTGCGGCATAAATAAATTCATTGCTAAGTTTTACATTTTATGCATCAGTTTAATAAAAAAGTTATTAAAAAATCTCAAAGAAATCATAAATACAGGATGATTCAAAAGTCCAAATCAGCTTTAAATTCTATAATTCGTGAACAGAAAGATATCGTTTGCACAAAATCATATGCAGAGTGAATGGAAATGATTTTTCCCATTTTTTTGTAGTGTGACTACTTGAAATGGATTTTTTTCGTAATAAATAATCCATCTTTAAAGTTTGTTTGTAATCAATCAAATCTCCTGGCATGGAAAAAAATACTTCAATGTAATTTCTTTTGGTAATAAGCTTTATTTTAGAAGGAATCAATTTTTATTTTAAGATCAAATTATAAAGTCGGATATAATTATTAAATAATTATTAAGAGATTGACTTATTATATGTTGCAAAAACATTAATACGTTTGATCTTAATTAAAAATAAACATACATGCATAGGTGTATGTGTCCTTTAATCTCATCGTCTGATAAAGACATTTTTTGCGGGAATAAGAGATATAATTAAACACAATTAAATTCCTCAGAGAACCGGTTGATCAACAAAGTTGGGTAGTAAAAAATAAAATTAATCAAAAATGGTATTATACGCCACAGTACGAACTTGTTCCTATATAAGATATTATTAAAAATATATATATTGAAATAAACAATCTCATCATAAAGTCTGTATTTTTAATACCTGTACCTGGATTCCCTCCTCTCTGTCGATTCTGTACTTAATATTTTGTGTCCAAGATATCAATTGGAAGCTCTAGAATCCTTTTCTGTATTTTAAGTGATAGTCCCTCTGAAGAAGAGATAATGTGAAATTCTAGCATAGTAACAATGTAAAAATATATGCTGTAGAAACAATACAAATATTCTAAATTTTGTTTCATATTGCTTATAATATTTCTCTCGGTTTTGTTTATAAAATTAAAGGAAACATAATCGCTTTAACTACTCCTTTCTACTCACACCCATCTCAAACTGATTAAAAGCGACCTAAGCTCTAAGAATGGAAAAGTGATGTATTCCATTGGAAAAAAATTCATTCCATTCATTCCAGTCTCATTTCTGTGTCTCCATGACTTTTTATGCCAACTTGTTACCTTTCTTCTAGACTTTTTTATGCACAAGTCTTGAGACGGATGTACTCAAATAGTTGATGCTTAGATTTCCAACATTAGTAATATCCGCAATTCGAACCTAAGCCTAAACATGGTTAAAGCTGAATCTAATATATATAGAAATCTGTTTGGTTCGCTAGTAAGAATTATATTTGCCCTTCTATTATGTAGCAACTTATTAAATTGTGTATCAAAAACAAAGAAGGCTATTTCTTTGATTTTCATGTTTCATGATTTTTATAATCTATAATCGCTCCTGTTTTATGGTTACTTTTCATTTATTTCAAGCATTGATCTGATAATAAACAAGCAATATTCAGTCAAATCTTGTTTAACGAGTGATTCGTATAGCGAGGAAAACAAAATATCAAAAAGTAATTACTTAACGGGCGATGTTTCGCAGAATGAATGGCGAGGAAACAAACGATTTCACATGTAAAATTATCTTGTATCAGTCTGTGTTGAGTGCTTGTTTGAAAATAACCCCTTATATCTACATGAAAGAAGTTTTGGTCGGATAGTGTTGTCGAAAGCGACTCGAACGGTTGTCGAATGGTTTGAGCAAGTGCTTGTGGAGCCTTAATCAACGATATTTTGTCTCTGACCAAAATTATAGTCCTAGAGTTGGATAATAACTCCATACATGAACTGATGAAAGAACATAGCCAGCTCTACCGAAGAGCTTATAGATCTACATTTTGTGTCACGGCAAAAAGCCACGGAGGATATTTGGTCAGTGGGAAAGAAATAAGATCCAACACAGGAACAATCTTCCAGTGAAATTCGAAAGAGAGATGGAAAGCATGGGAAATTATTACATCCCATATAGAGACGCATCACTCTGATAAGGCAGTAGCTATGCACGCTATAAATTCATTTAACGATAATGCTGTATCTTATTTTCTCCAGTTTTGAACTGAGCCATATACAAATATCTTTAGAGAATTATTTTTATCAAAAAATCAGACAAAAATGTAAGATTTGAGAACGAATTATGTTCGCTAACCGAGGCTCCATGGTACCTGTCACATTTATATTGTTGGAAAAAAAACGGAATTAGACAAAAAAAAAATTAATTTCTGTGTGTTAAAGAATAATTATTTATGAAACACAAACTATTAGGTACTAAAATATAGTTTGTTTACAATCTGAAACAATTTTTTGGCATATTTAATATCGAAATATATTTGAATATATTCTTTAAGGCAGTATCATTTTTTCAGGAGGTTAGACGTATAAACCCCATTTTCTAGTACTTCCACGATAACACTGTAGCCACGTTCACTTTCGCTGCTTGTTATAACAACTGTCTGCTTAGTTCTGGCTTTCTTTCCAAGACACTGAAGGTGAATCCATTGAAGCAGCAAGTTTAATACCAGAATGCATGCTTTTTTTTTCATCTTCAGACTTACCTTTTCCTCCTTTCCGATAAGCCTTCTTCCGCGAAGAAACTCTGCCCAAGAATTTTTCTGCTCTCACGGAACAACTTCGGATGGAAGGACATTTATAGCAAACGCACAATGGGATTGCGTCTTGCTTTTTTCTATTTATTATTGTGCCTCGGCCATCCAGGGAAATTGAATTTGCTGGTTAATCTTTGTGCTTTTGAAATTGTTTTCCTAGGATCAGTAAATATATCGGATTGTTCTGAAAAGAAAGAGGCACAAAATTGAATTCCATGCTTTTTTTTTCTTTCCTGGAGCTTACGGGGTGCCTTTATGCCAAGAAGCTGCGTTGGAAGTCTAGAAATTTCTTTTTCTGACAGTATGTTTTGACTTCGATGTATTATAATGGTATAAAGAAGGGTTGTATATGCACAAATGTATTGTTAAAATGTCAAGGTATTTTAAAATTGAGCATAAGAATAAAAATTTATATAATTATTCATCCTGGCTTGTGTTGTATTATATTCAGTCTTGAACCCAATATGATCAAAAACCGTGATATCCTTGGGATCCACAGTGGGGGAAAGTGGAAAAAGAGTGCAATACTAAGTGCGACATTTATAGAAAGTTCACTTCTTTCATGTCGTTAATGAAGGTACACGAAATAGTTTTCATTTTCTCTTTCTCGTGCAGGATCTCGTGAAGATTTTTTATGAGTTTTTTCATGAAGATGCATTTCGAAGATTACAATGTTTTCTCTTTGTATTTTTTGTTTGTATTTTAACCGTCAAAATATTCAACCTCAAGGATTTGAGAGATTTCCACATTTCAAACCTCTCTGAATTTGGAAAACACATTTTTGTAATTATGTTTGTCAGAGAAAATGAGAATTCGAAAATATTTTGAACTGGACGGATTAAATTTGGTTTCTACTTTAGTTCTTTTACAGGAATTTCGCCTGTCTCCTTAAGCGTAAAAGAACATTATAAATTAATAATGTAAATATGTAGATGAATAAAATTTGTACGCATTTACCCTCTAAATGTAGGTTCATATCAAATTTTAAGCAAACCCCGCGAAATCTGACAGTTTGTTTCTCTGTACATTCGTATACATGCTATATCTTTGAGTTCAAAAAGTCGTTCTAAATCTTGCAGTCAGAGACTGCTTCAGAGAAATCATTTCCAATAATTTTATTATGAATATAATTTCATTTTCTAGATTGTGAACAAAATTTATGGAATCTAAAAGCATTGGCATTAACAATTGCATTAACAAAAACCCTTCATTAAATGAGGGTATCATATGTCTAACATCAGTTCACTTAAAAAAATTAAGAAATACTAATATTTCAATGAAGTCATAGCCTGCTGATTTAGCAAAAGAAGTAAATATTACCGTTTTCTTTCAAAAAATATAAATTTCCAGTTTTCAAAATTTGAAAAGTAAATAATCTTATTAGAATGAAAAAAGCTTAATTTGAATTATTATTGCATTTGTACCCAAATATTTTCTTTTCTGTATAATTTTTTTACAATATGGATGTCTTGGATAATTTTCCGTCAATTTTCATCTTTTACTTTTAGAGTAATGCGATGCTGCTTTAATAGCAAAAATATTACTGAAAACAGTACACATGATATTTTTTTTTAGATTTTCGAGGTTTTTATTTATTTTTTTAACCTTATAATCTTTATGAATAAATTCTTTTTTATTCATAAAAAAAATATGACATACCAACTTAAACAAATAAATTTAGACAAGAAAAGAATAAATGCCTTAAGGTAATGTTTAAACCTTCATTCAGAGCACTGGGAATTCGACTCTTGTTCCCACTGACGGAAGATCCTTCATATGGGAATAATGCATGCTACATTTAGACAAGTTCTAAACATTCTTATTCTAATGGGTACTAACATTTGAGAAGGAAATTAATCATCTTTCCTCGCTGCCTGTTTAAGGAATTTTGCTGTTTTTAGAACTCGTTCCTCACAATGTTTCCTTAGTTGCACTTTTGAAAAGAGACACTTATCAAACAAAAGAACTATATGTACCAACATTTCAATATTATCCAGTTGGAATATAGGCTTTCTATTAGTAAAGTGGCAAAGTGTCCTACATTTTTGATTATTTCATCATAAATAAAGCATTGATTATCTAGCAGCAGAAATTAAAATAGTATAATTGCTGCCTCATAGCATTTTATCTAGAATTTTGATTAATCACGCTCTTGGTCTTCATTCCAATATTGCAATGCATTATTTGTTTCAGATTTGGTGCGAAGAAAGTTATATAAAAATCATGGAATAATTGATTGGATCCTTATCCGAACTGTAATACATTATTAAATTTGTTTGGGATTCTTTGTTGAAACCTAACTTTTTGATTAGGTTGGTTATTTAAATCGCTAACCGTTAAGTGTAGGCAAAACTAGAAGCTGCATCCATTAATTTTTCATTTGGATAGTAGATGAATAAAAAATTGCCTACAAATTTTCTATTGTGGAGACTATGTAACTTGTGTAAGTTACATAGTCTCCACAATCATCTCTCGAGCTTGCTGAATGTTGTCATCTGTAATAGAAATTGATGGCCGTCCTGCATTATCTCCATGTCTTATACTTGTTTCGAATACTTTTAGACAGTAGTACTTAGTACAGTTCAGTTTCTTTTAAAGTTAGTGCACTTTTACTCCATTGACACAAAAATCTGAGATGAATTTCTGAACCTTTGACACCCTCCAAATAAAAGGATTGGATTACATATCGTTGTTTTCTTTGATGTAAACTTCTAATAGCATAGCCAGTATCTAACAGACGGTGGGAAAATGATAGAATTATGATTTTTGCTAATAGTTAATTTATTTTGCTAGATTTATATTAAATCATATCGTTTATGGTAAAAAAATCAAATAGAAGATAAAATGTAAAAATGAATTTTAAAAAGAAAGAAACTTATCAAAATTTTAATCCATATTTATTTTTTATTGATGATAAATATGCATTTTTATTTATTTTTCAACTAATTATTATTCTGTATTTATAAGACTGCTAAACTAGTCCATGCTGTAGACTACTGACGGCAATATATTAATTATTCTGAATTTATAATAATTTTATTTGAACCATGAAAACATGAAAATTGTCCTTACTAAAAGATTTAAAATATATTCATTCATGTAGCTCGAATTTTTATCCCAAATAAAGTATTTTATAGTAAGTTTAATTTTATATACAAAGTATTCATTTTCCTTGAGGGACAAAAACTAATTTTGAAAGTATAAAAGAATAAAGCCTAAAGTATAAAACGATAAAAAACGATAAAGTATAAAACGATAAAAGCCTCTAAAAATATATTTTGTACGAAAATCAACTAGGGGCTGATAAATTTTCGAAAGAGTGTTCTCGGAAATCGAATGCCAGGAAATTTTCTTTTCTGATTAATGCAATCAAGGACCTGTTTAATTTTTCTAGTAGATTTTATTTACAGCTAAATGAAAAGGAACTTCACTTGAATCAGAAATTTAAGATATTGATTAATGAAATAGTTTCCAATTTAAATTTAGACAAGAAAATATTGTTTTGCTTTTGAATGCACAAGCGAGTTTTAAGAAATAAAAAAGAAATTGGTTTGAATTTTAAAAATAATTATTCATTTACAAAATTTAATTTAAAATGAAATCTGATGACTGTCTTCAGAGTTTTCAGCGCTTTATAATCAGTCCTTTAGAGAAGCTTATAGAAATCAATATGCTCTGAAAAGTTCATATTAACAAACATTAGTCACTTAGGAAATATAATATTTGTCATATATATTATGTAAGTCTGCGTTATTTCATAACGAAAAATCATTCGCTGTATAGCACCCTTCAAAATGGCGACACTCTCAAAACCTGTGTTGTAAAAACTAATACAAAATTACTTTCCCTTTCATGAACACATGTTTTTTACAGAACAACATCAAATGAATTTCTAGAAATGAAACACTTTATGATACACTGCGGCATTCGATCCTATTTTAATAGCTCTTAAATTATTTTGCCTTTTCAAGATCATCCCAGACATGCTTTCGTATGATTTAGATTTGCACATCTTGTTGGTCAATCCAATCAGAGAAAAAAAATCGTCAAAATAATAAAAAATTAATTAAGACATTCTTTGGGTAATTGAGTTCGTTATGGATGAGTTTCTTCGCCCCTACAAAGAATACTGAATCCGTAATACTCTTAAAAAGTAACAAAATGAGAATAATTTTTAATACCTGCGCTTTTCAGAAAACAAGCATCCTTTGCTTAGCAAATGGAAGTTGATTGTCCAAGAAAAAGCATACACATATCATGAAATATCCTCTACCAAAGTGATATATGTATCCATTGACAAAATAAAAATACATCAAGTCAAGTAGATTTGATTAAAAAGATTATTAAATCCCCAATAATCTGTGTCCATTTTGAGTCCCTATCTTCTATAAAGAACTATGACATTCAAAATGACAGTTTTCCGTTTAATTTAAGTGCATATATCTCTAATAAATTCCATTTAAAAATAAATAGCAAATTTTAAGGAGCTTATCAAAATGTTCATATTTACTTACCTTTAATTACTAATTTATTTAAGAAAATCTAATCTGAAAATAAAATCAAAGTGGTAAAACTTGAGAATAATAATGAACGAAATTTTGTAAGGTGGCGAATGATAAAACATTATATCTTGGGTCAAAAACTTAAATCGAAAACTTAAAAGAAGTGTGAAAAAAAAAATGAATTCACTAATTAAGCCGAAACTTTTTTATTTATTTCAGAAAACTGAATATTTCTGTCTATAAGGAATTAAATGTTTGAAGAGCTGTTCACATCAAGCAGATTTTTCTGCTTCCCAATTAAAAGCTGGCTGGAAAATAAGTGATATTCGAAATATCGGCTTGTTGTAATCATGAACGGAGAATTAATTATTTTTCCGGGATTAAAATTTGCATTTAATATTTTATAATAGACATGTGAGTATTTGAAACTATTTGAAATGGATTAATTCAGATTTATTTCATTTTCAAAATAAATTGAAGAGGATGGCGCATTAAAATCTAGAATTTATTTGAAAGAAACGTACATTCTATATAGTCTCATAATGATGGATTTTCTTACTTTTTATCTATGTTAATTTATTTTTATAAATTCTATTTTTGACTTTCATTATACCCTATTGACTGCAATGAGTATCATCGCCCTTTATTTTTAATATAACCTTCTTTTAAGAGGGTCTTAATTTATCAATAATGAGGGTTTCAAAAAATCAATATGAGGCAATACATCATTATCCTTTGTGGAGAAATCCTGAATCCCAAAGCATTTTATCGAAAATTCTTAAGTCATCCGATTTATGCAGCAACCAGAAAAGTCTGGTTTGAACCCAATAATATAAAACAAATAAACCAAATAAAAGAAATTTTATTTTGGTCCCAGAATTGCATCTGTATCCATTTCTATTCTTAATGGATTAATTACCCAAAAGTTTATTCGAATGTTTTCACTTTACTATGATGTTAAGCACGCCATACTTGGCAAGTATAAGAGAAAGACGAATGCAGAAACTCTCAGCTTATTCTGTGAATTCGAACGTATTTTCTTAAAGTAATAAATTTCTACTCGCTTATTTTTTCTCAAAAGTTCACCGCAGTTACAAATAATTACAATGTTACTTTGCTGCTAATAAAAAACGTGTATATGTGCGCGCGTGCGTGTGTGTGCGTGCACTGTTTACAGTTTAGTAATTTAGAGCATCTGAATTTGGTACTAATATACATTGGCGAATGTAAATGTGCATTTCGGAATGTTTTCTATTTTTTAAATTTTTAATTTATTTCAAATTAAGAGAGAATTTGACTTTATTTCATGATAACTTCCAAAAGTTTTATTTCATAGAAATTATTTTTATAAAAGCTCTAAAATTTTAAAAATTAACTTTTTAATGATGTCAGTTTATTTGTCATGAATTTTTTTTAAATTTTCATAATTTTGAACTATTTTATTGTTGCAATGAAAATCAATGATGATTTTTTTCTATTGTTGAAAACTAAAGAAAGGTTTTTATTATTATTATTTGTGCAATTTATATGAGTGTAGTGATCCTGCTTTCATCAATTTAAGCTGCGTGCCCGTGCCAGCGGATTAATCATGCAATTACGAGATTTTATATATTATTTATATATATATATATTCCTTTAACTAACGAAAAAGCAAACATTTTTTCTTAATGTTTTATACGCAGCTTAAACCACGACGTCATCTTGCTGAAAGCATGATCACCACATGAGAAATAAGAAATTGAAGTTACAGTATCGGAGAAAATCAAAATACAGTTAGAAGTCATATTACCAGGGCATTTACATTTTAAATAGCATTGTGATGTCATAGAATTTGACTTGATTAGGAAGGTTTATTTACACAATAAATAAAACAAATTCAAATCTATGAATATAACATGACTTTAATGTCTATCAAAGTTCAATGCTTAAGAATGCTTTTTTTAGGGAATCATGGACATCAAAATTTTACATGAGAGATTTAGAGGAATTAAACATGGGAAATAATCTTGGAAAAGCTATTGATATTCAAAGGACACTTATATAAAAAATAACGGGGATAAAATAAAGATATTTGTTCAAAATTGAAGGATTTCGTTTTCAAAGAAAAATTTTCAAAAGTCTCAAAAACCAGAAATTACAGGGAGTAAGGAAGAAACTATAGATTTAAATTCGTGTGTGAAAAAAACTTTGCATAGACATTGAACGAAGCCAAGAAAATATTCAGAAGTAGCAAATTATAATTGGAAGTAATAAATTAAAGTTTCGTCCTATTTAAAAATATATAATTAATGGAATTATAAAATTTTTGCTTCTATTATTTTAAAATAATTTTTGTCCAATTTAAATTAAATTAATAAATGAGATCGATTGTTAAAGCATTGTAGATGAGAATATTTTAAGCATTCATTTAAAAACAAACGGCAGACAAATACCCACACTCATTGTTCCAGACCTGCTATTTTCATTCGAATCCCACTCCAAAATAAGTCATTAAATAAAATCAGGCAAGAGAGAAATCAACATAGTTTATTCTCTAAATTAATGGTACTTGAAACAAAAAGTCAAACCATAAAAATAATTCTCCGAGTCAATTTTTTCCCTTTAATCGCCGCCTTCAATCGACTTCTTTTCAGACGATTTTCATGCCAAAAGAATCTTTTCCAGATGAACGAAAGCAGAAGTTCAATAAAGCATGATAAATTTTTGTTCCTTCATTTTCTCCACAGCAACAAGGTTTTTAAACTTTTGCTCTCTTTTTCATGCTGGCTTTGACAAGGGAATTTTTAACGCTCGCCTGCTTCCCGCCCTACAACAACAACAAAGAGACACGAACATCGACAAACAAAAAGATTCTCTCTCTTCCGATCTTCCGTGAAGAATATAAATAATTGATACAAGCGGAGTTTGAATAACAAACAGAGCCTTATTTCAGGGGACAAATGGTATAAATTATCTTATTCAATATTTGAAATTAAATTTGGATTCATAACATTTAATGTAGCAGATTTTTCTACTCTTGTTTGTAAGATGTGGCGGAGTGTCATTTAACTTATTTTGTTCTTAGTGTGCAGGCATTAAATTAAAACTTCTTTTCCTTAATAATTTATGCGAAAAAATTTGACTGATTGGGAAAACATAGCAATATTTTTGTAAATCTTCAATAGTGTCATTAGAATTTTAAAAAATCAAATAAAAAATGTCCATACCAAAAGCTTTCTTTATATTACATCCTTAGATGAACTTCTTTAGATGGATATCCCATCTTTCCTGGTGATGACAATTGAAATTGTAAGCACTTAAAGAAAATGGTCCTAATGTTCTTTATGTCCTTGTGAAATCTTCCATCTTGTTCTATTGATCAATTACTTTTGTGAATCGTCTACCTTCTTCTATCATCAAAATGTTTTAAGGAAATGATCCAAATGGGTATGAGAATAATGAATATGAAACAAAAACATTAATTTCAATCAAAATCAATTTAAAAATTCCATACTAAAAGCAAAAAATTCTTACCTTCTGATAATCAGTGTGTTTCATCTAAAAATGCACTAATAAGACATTTGGCTGAGAAATTTGTTTCGAATAACAAATTTAACTATTATATAAGCTATCATATAAAATAAAGACAACCGTTATTTATTAAAATCTAAATGTTAAAACAGTTGAAGAGATTAAAATCCACAGCTCGAAATATAGTATAATGATATTATGCTAGGCTATCTAATTTTAGTCTTTATGTTATTTTATCCTGAAAGTATGTTTTTCATTATATACCCTAAATTGCACACAGATAAAAATTATATTTATTATCATAGAAATGTGAATGTGTATAAATCCGATATCTAAAACAATGAAAAATATTATAGTAAAATATAATTAAAAATGTTTTGAAAATTTATTAAAAATTATTTTTAAAAAATTTACAAGGAAATAAAGCAGATATCATTGATAAATTAACTTTTAAAAATTTAAATTTCATAAAAATAGTTCTGTACAATAGCATACTTCAAAATTTTTAAGGTAAAGGATAAAAATTTTGATTAATTTCTAATTAGAAATATAATTAAAATTCTAAATGCCTCTTATTGAGCACCTCTTATCAAACAGGCGCTAACTCTGGCAACCTTAAGTCCAGCGGCCTATTTTGTAAACGTTGAGTGCTTTTTTACCCATAAACACCGCATCTAGCAATTTATGTTATAATATGTTAATACCATCTAGCAGCTTATGTCTAATATGTTAATACCATTTAGCAATTTATATATAAAATGCTAATACGATTTAGCAGTTTATAAATATGTTACATAAATAATATCTAAAATAATTAATAGATACAGAATCTGCTTAACATAACTTTTTTTCAGGTAATGCTGCATAAATAGTAATAAAAATAATTAATAGATATAGAAACTTCTCATAATAACTCTTTTTTTTTAAGGAATACCCCTTTTCTCGTGACATATTTTTTATAAAAACGAGCAACAAATCAAGGTTGTCCCAGAAGATTTTGACGCACAAAAGAAATAACATTTCTATTTCAGTATAACTTCATATGAAAGAAATGGAATTCTCAAATGAAAGGAAATAGTGACATACATTACATTTTGTTGAACTTCACATTCCCTTTCTCTATTCTTTCAGTGAAATTCTAAGAAAAACGCTTAAAAATTGAAGAAATAATAACACGAAATAATAATAAACTAATTCAAATTCATTAAATATTATAAAGTCAATAAAATTATTTTTAAAATTAGGAAGTAGAGACTAGAAACTTTGAAGAAATAAATTGTTTATCTTTTGGTCGAGAACTAATCGCAAATTTAATCAACTTTTTTTCTAATTCATTATAATGACAAATAAAAAAGCATATTCTTGATAATTCCGAAATGAAGAAAAAATTATATCATTTAGGATGATAATAAAATCATTGCACTATAAAATGATCGTTACTAGACAAATATATAATTTACTTTAGAAAATCATAATTTTTTAATTCACTGCTGCAAACGCTACCATGGGTAATGAATGCTTCAACGATGAACATTTATAATGTGCGATACTCTTACTTTCAAACATATGAAAAGAAACACACATATATAAAGAAAAAAACACATATATAAAGCGAAAACAGGGTTATAGTCGAAATTTTCACATGTTTAAGTCATTTTTGAGTCCCGAAAGAAATATTTTTGGAGTCATGTCTGCTTTCAGATAGACAGATAAAATTTGGCATGCATAAATTTTGTAGAATTCAATCAGATTTTGAGTGAAATCCTTTCACAAGACGTTTATTTTGCCATCTGCCTGACTGAAAGAGAACACTATAATTAGAAAATGTAAAGAGCCATACGTATCAAATTTGATACAAAGTTTTAATAATAAATACTAAAAATGTTCACTAGTTTCTCAGAAACGGTATCAATGCTCGAACCAAATCGTCAATGAGTTGATTGGCCGTCGTTCTGTTTATTGTTGATTTGCATGCCTTTAAACACGATATCTCAAAACACATTGATAAAGAAACTTTTGTATGAGTTTATTGCTGCCGTTTCAGTTCTGTGTCAAATTTTGCTTTCCACAGAACAAAAGGCATCCAAAATTCATACATGGTTTTCTTCCTTTCCGTCCATTAAGTTCAAAATGTTCATGTGCGAAACTCTAATAATTATAATCTGAATATTCGTAGATAATTCCTGAGATAATAATAGAATTTATGGTCTATCTCATAATCAAAAATTTTTATTTAAAAAAAGAACAGGATAATACTTTTATTACGAAGTATTAAAGGAAATTTCGGGAAGACCATTTTTAAATTCAAATCAATCTCTGACTGAAAGAAGCAATATGAAAACCCTCCAAGAAAAACAACAAAATAGAAGAAAATATACATATTAATAACTCGTATATTCGGCATAAATTTTTCAAGGTAATATCACATTTTGAAAGAAAATCATCTAACCGGAAATTCAAGAACCAGACAAATTTATCATATTCTGTATTCCACGTTTTATAGATATAATATCTTTAGTGGAATATCTTTATAGATAATTTGGTTATTTTTTAAATTAAGTATATTCCAGAATGATCAAAGGTTTGATGAAAATCAGGCGAAGTTTACTAATTGAACACTTCAGAATAATATAGAGGATAAAATCCAGATGTGGTTCTGAAATGGAACAATTTAGAAAGATTATGTTACATAAATCTTCTTAGATACTTTAAACACATTTGAAATTAACCCTCAAGACCTATGAATTTAAACTGATATTATTCTAAAAATTGTTAAAGAAATCGAAACAGATATTTTTACTAATTAATTAAGTTTTTGAATTTAAAATAATTACTTATCTTTGATCCAGTTATTCAACACAAATGCTTAAATATTTAAGGAAAAAACAGGATCTATTTTGTTTCAACTTTTCTTACCATTGTTATTTTGTTGATTTTGAAATTTTTTTTTCTTGAAATATTTAAATATTATGTTTTTATTCGATTTGATGCCAATCTGAATATAAAATAATGAATCAAAAATGATATTTATTTTAAAAATAAACTGTTCATATAAAGGTTTGCCATGATCAGTATTCAAAATTATATAACAAACGAATGCATAGTTATGACATAAAAATGGTAGGATAAAAGAATTTGAACACCGATTTAAGTTATTTTTTAATATTCTTGTAAATTGAATGAGTTTTAAGATACTTTATGAGTTCCTAAATTTTACATTTTTAAAAATAACTGCTGTATAATTAAGCATAATTCATCACTGAACTATAATCTCTGCCTTGTTTTCTTTGCGATTTGTGTCTGTGTAGATGGTTGATCTGCATACCACACTATTTGACCTACTATTAACAAAGCGGGACAAATGTGCTTTGATTTTTCCTTTTCCTGCAACAACTTTCAAAAATATCATTGCACCAGAATTATTTTTTCATTATATTGAAATTAAAAAAAAAATTGCTTTCTTAATTATATCAATTTAGTTATTATGCAGCTTTTCAAATCTTTTCAAAATTTATCAATATTCTTCAAACACTTGGAGTCTTTTTTTTTTTTTCATTTTAAAAGTTAAAGAAGAAAGACTCTGTTCATTATTTCGTCATAATATTAGATTTTTATCTAATAATATTAAGGATAATATATAACTCTTCCTTTATTTTCTTATATTATTAGATTCAGTCACATTTTATATGAGAAGTTGGAAAATGTTTCAGTATGACTTAAAATAACGTGCAATTAACAGACTGATTAGCTGGATGTTTGCATTTTATTGATTCTATAACATCATGGAACTTGGCTTCTTTTTCTTCCCAAAATTGAATTTACATACTTATCATTGCATATATAAAGATTGCCCAAAAAAGGGAACTGGAATTGAATCGAATGATAATAAATTTGAAAAAGTATTTGAAGTGATTTTTAATCATTTCATGAGATAATATCACTTTAACTGATGCGGGGAATGTTACAAATGTGATGCCGATTTGATACGATGCATTTCGAACATCTAACAGCTCGAAATCTCTTCCATTGAATCAGAATATAAAATTTCTGTTAAATATTGACAGTATTCTTAACTCTTATAAACAGATTTACAATAAAAATTGATGATATCCCAAAACGTAATATATGTACCATTTAAGAAAGCTGGTGTTTCACGAAATAATCACTATAAATCTATTATTCCAAGAGCTTTGTAGTTTTAAGCTTAGGGTCTAATGATAAATGATGAAAGAATTTAAAGAATGTTAATTTTGTATTTTTATCAGATGCATTTCACATTTAAAAAATTAAATAACTTGATCTCATTTAAACGTAAATAACTTGATCTTGATAATTACATACTTTGTATTGTTAATCAGAAAATGATTCTATAAAAAATAATAATTTAATAATTATATCTTTAATTATTAAATAATAATTTAATTATTATTATTAATTATTAATTTACTTAACTTACTATTAATTACTTAATTTACTTAACTTACTATTAATTACTTAATTACTACTTAAATTGCTTATTAATTAATTATTAATTAACTTTAATTATTAAATAATAGTTAATAATAAAAGACTAATAGACTTAAATAAAGATAAATTAGACTTCAGCTACATTGTGTTAAAAGAATTCTTTTAAAATATTAAATAATTTTTAGCAAAAAAAAAAATTAAACATTTTGATCGAAATATTTAAAATGCATACTTTGTTTTCGGATATTATAAATAATTGAAGAATTTCCAACTTCAAAGTTACAATAACATAAGCGAAACTCTCAGAAGTTCTTTCTAGACTCACAAATTGTCATCAGAAACTTACATCCTTTATTAAAATCATAGAATATTTAAATATACCGCAATAAAAATAATACGAAACATTATTAAGAAAATATAATAAAATGCAATTAACTGTCAATCATCATGTAATTTCATAAAGTATTTTGATATATCCTAAACAAAGAAAATCTTTAAGCAATGAATCAAAACAAATAAAGCCAAAAAGATCATCCTAAATTCTAGAATAAATCAGGATTCAAATAAAAACTTCATTTCTTTCAAATTCTGTATTTAACTCAATAATTTATTAATATTATATTATGAAATATTTTAATTATCCTATTACATGAAACTTAATATATTTATGGCAAACTATTTTGAATATATATGTTATATTCAAAATAAGCAACAAGATTATATTTGCATAAAATTTTTCTCGTCATGCAACCTGAATTTTTATGCAAAAGGCCAATAAAAATAAATCAAAATTAATAGAATTAAAATTATCGAAATCCGATATTAACATAAGAAAGATAAATCTAAAGTTCGTCAAATTATCATCAATTATCTATTTTATGGTGTTTTTGACATTTTGCTGAGTTTCTGAGACTCATGGGGAATTCTGCGAAACATTGATGCTATAATATCGGAAATATAAGGAATAAGGAAGCAATGAAATATCAATATTTCACTATATTTTTCATAGTATAAAATTACTTTTTTCCTAAAATATGTATAAAAACAATTTATAACGATTTACTGATATTTCGAATTTATTTACATCATCTAAGCAATTCGCTATAATAGAATCAATATCAATTAAATTGCCAAAAATAGCTATTGTATTGTTTTAGTGATTAGAGAATAGAAATATGCTTCTCAACATCAAATAATATTTTCTACTTTTTATCAATCAAATATTATAAATATTAACATTTTGAATATCTTATTGAAAAGAAATAGTTTTTGAAAAAGATTTCAGAAAAAGAAAGAAGAAATGAATTGAAATTTAATTTGATGTTTACTGTGCGTTTCTGGGAGCTGCATCTAACCCTTTTGGTCTATTTTAAGCGCAAAATGATAATATTTAGAAAAATGCTTTTCTCGAATTCTTCAATATTTGCTTTTAGTTATTCTCCTCTGATACTGAGAACGACATTCATTTTAGAGCATATTCTTTCATTATCATGTACACAATAAACAAAACTTAAGTGAGACAATTGAAATAACAAAATTTTGATGTTAGACAATTTAGAGGGATCAGACATAAAACTATATCTAAATGATTTAACTGAAATTTAATATAACCAATATTCTTTAATGCATATAAATCTTAATATACCATAATATAATACATATAACATAATATAATAAATATAATAGAATAACTTATTATAAACCTTAACATTATTCTTTAATGCATTTTAATGTATATTTATTGTATTATTATGTGTTATTGTTTATTATATGTAATGTATTATTTAATATATTATAATGTATTATTAGCAATAATCTTTAATGCATTATTAGCAATATTCTTTAATGTATTATTAGCAATATTCTTTAATGTATTATATTTTTTATGGATTTTTATGTATTTTATTTATTCTTTAATGTCAGACAGTTTGGCAGAATCACAGACATAAAACTATATCTAAATTATTTAACTGAAATTTAATATAACCAATATTCTCGGAGAGTGAGATGGTCTGCAAAGCCGACTAGAATTCTAATAATTTTTGGCTTACTATTATTTTTATCAAAGCACATTCTCATTCTTCTAAGGCGAAAACAGACACAGTAATGCAGATTCGAAAATCCTTTCATAATTCTGAGATAACCAATGACCATCTAAAAAAGCATTTCTCGTTGATTGATCGGTTTTCGTCGAAGTGATCAATGCAATGATTTAAAAATAAGCGATATTCATAGCTTAGTAACTCGATCAATTATTTAATATTTTTCCTTTGCACATTTCGTGTACTAAATGGATATTGCTGCTTTCGTTTTAGACAAATAATCCTATCTATGGATATACATATTTCTGATGAACAGAAAATAACTTGAAAGCAATTTTGTCTAATTCTTTGCTTTATAAATCAGCGCGGTGATTCAACAGATTTCTGAAAGGTCATGGAACCACATTTTTCTTTTCTTCTCTATTGCTCAGGGTAACCCGAAGCATCAGCTGTCGATCCGAAAACAGCGACCCATTACCCGGAATTGATCTGTCTCCAGGGATGGTACGAAGGAGGTGAAGGTAGAAAAAATACAGAAAAGATGTGTTCTCTAGAAGAATACCAAAGATGGTTTCAGTACATTCTGCGCAAGAAATTTCGTCGCCTGCTAAATCTAATTTTTCACTCTATCGAAGGCGTTTCCTCCCTATCACGCCCCAGGGGGAGAATTCACACTTGCAGAGAGATAATCATTTGAGATGTTTACACACCTGATGCCGATACTATTTTTCTTGAGATTCAACCCGACTAATGTCAACAATGAAATTTAGTTAGCAGGAATTCTGATTCCAGGTTCAAATTCTTTCATAAATGGAAGAAAGAAGTTCAAACCTACATGGATCAATAAGTTGTTCCGTCATAAATCATAAAACCATAGTAAAAGAAATGCAGTGTTGGTGTTAAATTGGAATTTTTTTGCATAGCAGAAATATAATGCCAAAGAAATAATTAAAGAGTAAACCAACATTGCACAAGTTAGTCGCAAAGAAATCGAGAAATATTAATATCTTTAATTAATATAAAAGATGTCATTCTAATCATGACCCGAAGTTAATATTTGTATAATCGGCGGTAGATATTTTTGTTGTGACGCCATTGAATTATTTCTTATTCTCGAATTGGTCCTTGATCACACTGTGATATCACAACCCTTACGTAAAAGAGAATATGAAGGGATGTAATTGGTGTTTTATTATTACTTCGCTAGTTTTAGTATAGCATGATCCGATGTTAAAAATGCTGCGGCATAGTCTGTTCTTGTTCCTTTCATGTGTTAGAGAATAGCTCTGTGCTGTGCTTTGTATTAATAAAGTGATTGTTACTCGTAAGAAATGAGTATAATTTATTCCAATAATCAGAGCATAACAAATTTGCAGAACCTGTAAGTTATCATAATTGAAAAAAATGCCATTAAGGACTTAAATCATTATTTTTTTTTTGTTGTTGTTTCAGCAAATAAATGTACTTTTGAAAAAAATTACAAAATCGAAATTTCTATACAGTTCCCAATCCTATCAATCATATTTAGTGATATTTAGTGAATTATTCTTGAAACAATAATACTTAAAACAAAAAAAAGAGTTCCAAACGATATGAAGTATAAAATTTCATTATTTTAAGTAAATCAACTATCCCTTCGACGAAGCACTAAGCTTTGATTGGTAGATTTACACGATGTGACACTGAAATGGTGTAAAATATTCTAAAATAGTATTATGTAAAGTTTCTTATATCGGTTAGCTTTGATTACAGAAATAAACGTTTTTAATAAAATGTTTGGGAATCAAGAATATATTTTTAAATATGATTAATTCTATACTGGCAGTCTGTATAGAAACTTAAACTTCGGAATCTTAATAGAAATACATTTATAGTTCAAACAGCATAAAATATAATATTTACATTAATCAAGATATTTTCATAATTCGACTATTTTTAAATTAGTATCGGAAATTAGCTATTGAGTTCACAAATAGAATAGATATTATGTATAAATGGTTTTGTACCATAAAAAAAAATAATAATGTTGGAATATTTACGTTACAAATATGTCATAAATTACGTTATAAAAATATTTACGTTAATCAGGATATTTTTATAATTGGACTGTCTTTAAGGTATCAGAAATTGGCTATTGAGTCACAAATAAATAGAGTAGGTATTCTGTATAAATGGTATCATAATCTTAAATAATAATAATATATTGGAATAAAAATATGTCACAACATGTGCTTTTGAAAATTATTAGATATTGTAAAGAGAGTGGTACAGTTACTAAACCTTTCATTACTTCACTTTTATCCTAAATCATGCTTTAAGCACAAAGAGATTAACAAAGAAAATTAAAAATATATAAATTGGAGCGAAGTTGGAGACGATTTTTCGCTCGGGTTGTCACAAGTGAAACATGAAGTGCACGGCGAAGCGAGGTTAAAAATATAATCTCCATTGTTTTTCATAATTTTTGTTTTATTAAACAGAGTTTGGAAATAAATAAGCTCTTTTTTTTTTACAGATTTTTTTTCCTAAAGAAAAAGTATGTTTTGATATAACTATAAGTTATTCGAATAGTTTACGGTGTTTGATGAAACGGTCAATTGTAGTTTGTGTTTTTTTAACCCTTAATTATTTGCAAGAAAAGAAGTCTAGTTTAATTAAATTCCAACCTCATTTTTTGTGATAGGTAAACAAAATTATTATTTTAATTTCACTCAAACTTTAACGCTCTAATAATATTGAATTTCAAACGACTCTGATAAAAAAATTATGACTGTATAAAGAGATTTTTTTTAATCTAGCTAATTGACCATAAGTATTTTTTTTTCCTTTGTTGTTTTGTTTTCCATACGGATAAAAGTTGAGAAAATAATGAACACATTCATGCACAAGTTTCATTGAAAAAATTGAAAGTGAAACATGTAGTTTTCCTCAATTGATCGTTCATTTTTATTTTTAATCAAAATGCTTGGATTAGTAATTTTAAAACTAATTGGCTAGCATTTTAATTGAGATAGTTTAATTTTTCGTCTAATTTAATATCATGATACGTAGGCATGCTTTCTAATCAGATGATTACATATTCATTAAGTGAATATTCTTCAAAATTACTGAAACTTTCCTTTATTGTAAAATTTACTATGTTAAATTCGCATCCAGTTAACTTAGAAAAGTGTAAAAAAAATTATCACATATCAGTAACGATACGATCGCTAAAAAAATCCGGAAATAAAAAGGTAATTTCCCGGAAAAATTGATCTAAATGTTACTGCAAACTATGAACCCGTAAAATTTAAATTTTCTAGGAGCATGAAATGAAAACGCTAAAAATTACCATTATATATTATATGGCAGCATGCATGAATATGTACGACTTTACCTGTTACAGACTTACTGATATTTAAAAAAAAACAATAACATATTAACTTTTTTTTGGTTCCTTTTGATTTAATACTTGTATACAGACGATAAGTATGACGGATATTTATAATTGCATGTTTTTTCTTACAGACATGACAGATTAAATCAAAGAGAAAGCATTCTTCCGTTTTTTTTAATTACTTTAAAGCACATTCAGATACTGCATCCTTCAAACACTCTTCAGACAAGACATTCTGTATGCAAAAAGAAAACAGTAACAACCAACAAAAATTAATTTATGGATGTCCAAAAATAAAAAAAA